>PVLC010017336.1:0-33930 GCA_004027655.1 Graphiurus murinus
TGCTGAGCTGCCACCCACAAAGCGGGCTTGAAAAAGAGAGAAAAGAAAGAAAGAGGCTGATCCTCACTGCCCTCCCCCAGCTAAGAATGGCTAGGGGCGGGGCTTGGTCCGACCGGCAGGCGGACGGTGCCTTCCCCGACTCCCACCTCCCGGCTGCTGAGTCCTTCCTTTAGTGCCAGGCTCACCTGGAGCTGGAGGCCAGACCGGCAGGTCCCCGCGTCAGGTGCGAACCCCCGCTGCGCACTCTAGCCCCTCCAGCTCCACGCCGCACCTCTTTTGGTCGCTAAGTAGCGCTGGGGCTAGATTTGCGGATTCTCAGCGGGTCGCAATTAGGAAACCAGGTTGCACTAGGGGCTTATGGACGCCACTGAAATAGACCCACGCTCTATTTCAGCAGTTCCTTTTTCTCCCTTCTTTCTTTCCTTCTTTCTCTCTCTCCTTCCAGTTTTCAATTCCTACAGTGGTGTTTTAAGTTCGCAAACTATCTGGCCACTCCCGGTAGAGCTGCCTGAGATCTTCTGGACATTTCCTATGATACCCAGCCTGACCTAGAAAAAAAAAAGGGGGTGGAAGGAAACAAAAAAACCCAAGCAAGCATTCCACCGACACCCTCCTCCCCCTCCTCGGGAGCACACCTCTGCTGCTCAGCGGGAGGACTCGGTAGCTGGGCGGAGAGTCCTCTGTAAGCCATCCCCCGACATTTCGTAGGATGCCTGCAAGTTTGGGGAGACTTTGGCACCTACAATTGTGCGCACGCCGATCACCGCCCCAACACAAGCGACCCGAGTGAGCAAACTCCCTGAACACGCTTCCCAGGCATTTACTGTCCTCTAATATTTTTATTGAGAACTTTGGAAATACATATTTATATAAAATTATTTACAGATTTAAAGTGACTATTAATTCTGCAGCACCACTATTCCCTTAAAGCGCCTCTCTTTCTCCGTCTTTTAGGTAAATTTAAAATCACGGAGCACTTAATGATTCCAAGGACGATCCAGCAGGTGCTTTCTTTGGAGTGATACATGTTTTGTTTTACCGTAGCCATAGAGATTTGATTGGTGGAGCCGACGGCTTTACTTAAGTGAGGTAGGCTGTCTTCCTGTGCCAGCAGCAAAGAACACCCCTCACCTCTCATTTCACCCTCCAAAGCAATTTTGGTCCAAAGTGTTTAATGGACGCTTCGAGGAGGAAATCCATTTTCTTCCCATCCTCTTTAAACCGATTTTCCCCTTTTCATTGCGAAGAAGAATGAAGCTACACACAAACGGGGTAAAATAGAGGAGCCTCGCATCTTTCTCCGCGTCTTATACCCCTTGCCAAAAGGACAGGGGGAGTCCTGGGCCTCCTGGATTCCTTCGATTTTCTCGGTAATTTTTAGCAGCTTAGGTCTTCCTAGGAGTCCGCTTCCCCGCGACCTGTTGATGTCTGGGAGTGGCGGAGCGCGGAGCTGCACGTAGAAGTTGGTTATGTAAACTGCTTGTGTATCTCACATTATCATGGCGCTGTCTGGAGGCAATGTAGATTTTCTAAAGATCTAATGAATAAACAACCCGCCACTGCTGGCGGTGTAATTTACATTGTTAATGCGTACATGTGTATAATAAATATGCATTTGTATGCCTTCAAATAAACTCTTTTTAGTTTTTAACCTGTGGTGATTTTTTTTTTCCAAAAAGAAAGGGTGGGGGGAGGACGATCTTCCCTAGGAAAGGGAGTCTTGTAAAAAAGTGTGGCGCTGGTTTAAAAAAAAAAAAAAAGGCGGTGCGGCGGCAACCAGATGTGGGGTCCGCAGACTGGCGGTCCTACCCGCCAAGGGAGATCGGCTAGAATGCGCACCGGCAGTGGACTAGCCAAGAACAGGAAAAATGCTCCCAGGAACTTAGCTGCGCTCTTTCCGGAACTGGAAAGACCGCGGAGGGAGTGGAGCCCTGGAGAGAAAGGTCAGCCCCACCCTCTGGGGCCAGGCGTCCTCCCTCGAGCGCTCGTCCTCCCGCAGAGAGGAGAGCCAGTGACCTCTGGAAGACTGCATCTGGGGCTGGGCGAGCTGGAGCTGCTGGAAAAAGTTTTCCTGGGAATTTCCCGACCAACGACGTTTCCCAACGTGTCTCTGTAGACAGCGCCGCGGACCAGCCGGGGAACTCAGGAAGGAAAGACAGACTGGGCGTTGGGCCGGGGTCCGGGACGGCCCGGTTCGCCACTTCCTCCCGTAGGGAAATCCTAGCGCCAGAGCGCCAGGGAGCCTGGGCCTCCGGAGCGGCGGGGCGCGCGGCGGGCCCGAGGCCGCTCAGAGGCTGCACCCCTCCCCGGCGTCCCGCGCCTCTTATTTCAGGCTGGGAGCCGACGTTTGATTTCCTTCCCTCCACCAACCAGGTGCCACTTTCTTAGCGCGCTCGAAGGCAAATGTCTCATCTTTCCCAGTCCTGGATCTGGAATACATTATTTTAATTAAGTCTATGGCGATTTAGTTTCCTCTGAGATCTATTCCGCGGTGCAATTAGGAACGTATCGGCGCTAGTTGATATGAATATTCAGGAGCGTGTCAATTAATTAGCGACAGAGGAATCTCATTATGGTGCTCAAAACCCTTTTAGTGTTAAGCAGAATTAAGGGGGTATTTGGCAATGCGCTGGATTAGTGAATATTTTACTGTGCACTCATTTAAGTTCATTATCATAGCACTTACACTACTCTCTGATTTTATTAATTAAATTGCTCATTAATTTGTCCGAGAAGGATAAAAGTTTTAATGTGCCACCCAGTAACTTGGGAAGTAAACTTTCGCCCTGCTTAGTTCCCAGGGAGGACAGATGGTGACTCGCGCAGCCTGAGAGATGGAGGTGCGGTTCCTTTCTCCTCCCACCCTGTGGCTTCGCGGAGCTGAGGTGTCCGGACTCCCCGCTCGTGCAAAGGGTGTCTGGGAAGAAGGGTCGAGACCACTGAGCAGCCCTTTCATTCTCTGTCTCCTCGGACTGGCCTGGAAATCAGAGTCATCTGGACCCCCCCCCCCCAAAAAAAAAGCCTTTCTTAGGTTCCTGGGAATGGGGGTGAATGGGCGAGGGACAATTTGTTCTGAAACTCGGAAGTGTCCGGGGACCCCGGGAGTAAGACAGTGAGCACCGGGCGCCTCTGCTTCCCCCCTGCTAAGGCTGTTTCACAGGGTGTGTGCAAAATGCACTACCTCGTGAGGTCAGCAACAGCGACGCCCCTTAAGGGTTTGCTAAGCGGGCACCTGCGCCGCGCGGCCACGTGGGTCCTCTACCCAAACTCTGGCCCATGACAAGAGCCACCCTTCAAGTACCTCCACCTTCGCGTCTTCCTGCGGCTTACACCCACCTGCATCTCCTCGCCCTACCCCAAAAGGTTAGAAAGACAAATATTAAAATTACTTGCACAAAGGGAACTGTTAAGAGATCCCAAATTAATATGCATGTAAAATTAATTAGCTGCATTTCATGACATCAAAATAAGTACCTGGGAAACAGAACACCTTCTGGGCATTTGGGAACATATGCTGGAATTAGAGTTAATTGACTAATTACATAAATTAGGCATTAATTTTGCAACACACCAAGTATAAAAGATATCTCAATTAATTGTGCATAAATTACCAGGTAAACCGGGGCGGTGGCGGGTCCAGGATCCGGTTCTCCGACCTCCTGTTTTGGGTCCCACAAAACTACTTGGCATAGTGGTCACAGGAGTCGCGCCAGGCTGGCCAGCGACGAGAGACCGAGATCAGTACCTGGAGCCGCCGCGAGTTCAGGCTGACTACCCCGGGCAATCGTTAGTGCGCAAAACCCCCTCCCTCATTAAAATCAATTACGCGCAGTTAGATTGATTAGCTTTTGTCAGAAAGAGGAGCTACAGAGGAGCTTCACTACTTTACCTCCCTTCCCCCGCCCCACCTACCTTAGCTGGCGTCCTGGGCGCCCTGGCTGAGCGGGTCGGGCCTTCAGGCGCCCTCGGTTTCCCTCCAGGAGGACGTCAACGTTTGCAAGATTGACCTTGGTTCTGAGTCTCTTTCGATCCATCCGGACTCCCGCCTGGCGATGCTGGACAGTGGTTTCGCTTAGAGGTCTGTGCCCTTCCCCGCAGGCTCGCCTTCGCTACAACCCCTCAGCCAGAATCCCATTTGGAGGGACTGGTGCCAAGTGATTTGAGTCTCTTCAGTTTTGAAGTGAGTATAAATGAATCCCCGGGAGGTAAAAATCTTAAGTATAAATAACAGATATATGCCCTTTAAGGACTGGTATGACGGAGACCCAGTCTTTCCTCCCCACATGGCATACATGATTTCTCTCCTTTCTCAGGAATGAAAGAACAGAATGGATACCGCACAGGTGCTCAGTTTGATTTTCTGAGACTCCTTACTCCAAGGCGAGCTCCAGGGAACAGATTTGTAATTCTTCTGTCACAAACTGCCAAACAAGCATTTGTTTTGCCTTTAAAACAGTTATCTTGTTACCAAAATGTGAAATCCTCAGCCATTTTCCCCATGTTAATGTTTCACATTTTAAGTGAGAGCTTAGGGGAGCTATCTGAAAGGAACTTCTGAGCAGTGGACAAAGCCACCTAGGGAAATGGCAACAAAACTTATAATGCATTCCTCCACACAGTAGTAACACATTACCACCAATTATAACAGGTTGGTTCTGTTGATCTCACAGAATGTTACTAATGGAAACATTGTTAATAGAAGGCCGGATTTCTCAATAACTTCTACAGCTGTAACCCTGTGTTTGGTAGTTTGTAAAAATACATGAAGTCAAAGCCAGGCGTGGTGGTGCATGCTTGTAAACCCAGCATTTGGGAGGCTGAGACCAGAGGATCCCTGTTCGCAGCCAGCCTCAGCTACCTAGTGAGGCACTCTGCAACTTAGTGAGATCTTGTTTTAAAATAAAGAATAAAAAAATTGGGCTAGGGTATAGCTGGAAGGTAGAATGCCCCGAGTTCAATCCCCAGTACCGTTAAAAAAAAACCCAAATATATATATATATATATATATATATATATGTATATATATATATATATATATATGAAGTCATAAGCTCCTCCCCTACCCCCCACCCCCTCGGCTTCCTTCTCCAAGAGTCTCAAGTTGGAATCTTTTTCTTCTTCCTTAAAAAAAAAAAAAAAGTCAAAGCAAACACAGAGAGTAAAAAGATGTCCTGAGAAATGGTTTATCATGGATGATACATATGCCTATCAAGGTGCCTAGGCAATATTTGTTATAGTATCATCCTGACTCCTGAAGAGCTAAAGGAATGTTTGAAATCCTGAGTTTACTGAGACAAACATTCATTTTGATGTAGAGGTTTCCTGCTGTAGCCAGATGCTGAAGGTACTTGAGGGAGATGTTGACAAGTGGGTAATTGTCAGCAGAACTGAAACAGACACTTTGTTTACAGTTGAGCATGATTAATTGAAAGTAAATAAAACAACAGCACTCTTTATAAAGTCACCATCCAATTTAAAAAGGGGGGGGGGGCTCTGTGTATCTCCAGGAATAAAAGAAGTGGACTTATTGTACAAGGACTGGTTTTGCCAAATCCTTGAAGCAGCAGCTGGCAGGGCTGTGCATCACAAGTAGATATGCTTTATTGCTTTCCAGATGCTCTGCTAATAAAAAAAAAAAAAATTTCGGCCAAATTTATAGAGTAGGATTAGAAATGTTTTTCTCCCAATTAGCTGAATTTTACATTTCTCTTATTAAAAGATTACTCTTTCCCTCTCCTTTCATTCCTCTCTTAAAAGGTACCTCATTGAATGTGATATACTTTTTAAAAAGAGCCAGATGTGATTAATTCAAACTGATGTTGTCAAGCAAGGCTATTAAATACCATTGTGATACTTGAGTTTACAGGAGACTATTTCTAGTCCCTGGTGCTCTAGTAAATTGCACAGACCTGACTCTGTTATACATCTTGTGATTGTCCAAGATAATACATTTTAATAAAACAAGAAACATATCTTTATTTCAAGGTACAGTGTGACTTGTGTACAAGAAGTGGTAATATTGTTTTACTTTTTGTTTTTGGCCTTGATCCTGCTAGGCTAGAGGGTGATCAGGCTAATACCTTTCTAACAAACTTTGTTAATCATGTTTATGTAAATGACTGCTGCAGACATACCTTGGATGGGTGCCTTGGAGGGACTGATTTATCACAGCCTAGAAAGGGATATTCTTTGCATTTGATATAATACCCAATAAAGTTCAAAACAATGCTTCTAAGACAGTTAGAAACATCTTAGGATCACTAACAATTGAATTAGATTCCGACTTTATGAATTGATACAGAAACATAAGGTAGGAATCAGATGCAACCAGGACTCATTTGGGCTGTTGAGAAAGAGTTCTCTTTTGGAATTTGCTTCAGTGAAAACCAGTTTCTAGGAGCACCTGAGACCAAAGGAAAGCAGAATCTGTTGTGGGAGAAATAGGGAGAGAAGACTCCCTCTTCATGTGACACCTGGACTTTTCTATGAATGAACACTTTTTCTTTTGCTTTGAGCCTGTTTGGAGTTCTGAAGGTGATATGACATATACTTTTCCCTTACTGTCATGACACCCAGAACCACTTCCACACTGAATCTTTAGCCTGTTCTTTCCATTTCTCCTCACTAGGAAAAGCAGAACAAATTGTTCTCTTACCCATGAAGAACCAGTGGGCAGCGTTTGGACTTTGAGTCCCAAGGAATTGAATTGCCTTCCCTGGTTAGTGCTATATAGTACTTTGGTAGTTGTCCTCTTGTGAGGTTACTTACTAGGAAATCTAGAGGCAGCAAGTCTTAGGATGACAGGATGAAGGAGCTAAGATGATGTCTCCATCTATATCCCAAAGCCTTTAAGAAACCTTACAAGCCAGGCAGCTTGCCTGACTGCCCTTCTTCCCTTCCGTTCTCTTTTCTCTTTCATTTTCTTCCTTCCACAGCATTTTTTAAGGACTAATTCCATTCTAGGCCATTAAAAGGCAAAGCAGGGCTCTGATAAATTAATTTCAGGAGTTTAAATTTCAGTTGGAGAAAGAAAATAAATACTCATAATAGGGACCAGCATCACAGACTAGAGTTTTTTCGTGTACGTTATTTGAAATTTCAAAGTCTTTCAAAAATACATGCAATAGGCCATCTGTATCCACAGGTTCTGCATCCTCAGATTCAATCAACTGTGGATTGTAAATATGCAAAAAAGAATTGCATTTGTAATGAATAAGAATAGACATTTTTTTCTTGTCCTTATTCCCCAAACAATACAATACAACAGCTATTTACATAGTAGTAGATATTATAAGTAATCTAGAGATGATTTAAAGTATTCTGGAGGATGTGTGTAGTTTACATGCAAATACTGCATCACTTAATATACCATACTTGAGCATCTGTGGTTTTAGTATCCATGGGGATTTGGGTATCCAACCCCTCTTGGGGATACTGAGGGATGACCAGCATAATAACCCATAGGGGGATGAAATCTATGAATAAAAATTACTAATAGCCATTGAGTGCTTTGTATTAGACCAGCAGTTCTGTAAGAATAATCTGGGACCTTGGCAGTCTTTGAGAACCTTAAATGGGCTCCATAAAGTTAAAACTGTATTCATAATGATATTGCTATTTATTTTTTCCACTCTTATTCTTTACTAGTTAGTGTACAGTAGTTTTCCAGAGGCTTCATGATACAATTTAATGCAGAAACAGATATGAGAATACATTTGTCTTCTGTTAAGCTAGATGTTAAATGGGTTTGCAAAATATACTCTCAATTTTTTCTTGTTTTGGGAAATATCGTTTTTGTCAAAATACATCATTTGTATTAACATTCAATGGGTTTATTATTTCTAAATAAGTTAATATTTTAAAATTTTCTCAGTTTTGCTTTTGAATACATTAAATATCTATAGATATAATTCTGATAAACAAAAGCCTTTGGGTTGGCTCTGCTATGGTCCATCTTTTATAAATAAGGAGGGAGTTTATGAAACTCTAAATTGGTTTCATGATAGTAGGTGGTGAAGACAGAATATGAGCGCAAGTCCCTCTTCTTGCAAAAACTGGGTCTGACTTCTATTTTACAGTAAAAATTTAAGTTTTTGAGGCCAGGTACAGTGGTGCATGCCTGTAATCCCAGTCACTTTGGAGGCTGAGGCAGGAGGATCACAAATTAAAGGCCACCCTGGGCAACTTAGCAAGAACCTCAGCAACTTAAACCCTATTTCAAAATAAAAAATAAAAAAGGACTGGAGGTGTATCCCAGAGGTAGAATGCCCCTGGGTTCAACCCCCAGTACCAAAAACAAAAACAAAAATCCCTTCAAATGAAATTTTGGACCTTGAAAGCAATGGCAAGAGAGGCTTACCCATCAATGGTAGGAACACTATTTGTAAATGTATTTTAATATCATTTATGTTAATATATAATTATTATAATTTTTTGGTTTAATTGTATAGTACAGTGAACTTTGACAAATATGAGTCAATCAATATATAGAACATTTCCAGCACCCAAAATCTTTCCTTGTGCTTCTTTGCAGCCGATCCCTTCTTCCCACCCTCAATCATTGGTAACTTTTGATCTATTTCCTGTTACTGAAATTTTCCTAAAAAAACAAAAAACAACAACAAAAAAAACCTGGGGATCTAACCTCTGAGCTATACTCCCAGCCCTATTTTACTTTGAAACAGAGTCTCCCTAATTTGCTGAGGCTAGCCTCAAATTTGCAATCCTGTCTCAGCTTCTCAAGTACTGGGAATATAGGCATGCATACTCAGCTAACATAGAGTCTTTTGTGTCTGACTTCTTTTATTCAGTGTTATGTTTTGAGATTCATCCATGTTGTTCCATGTATCTATGGATCATCTCTTTTTATTGCTAAGTAATAGTCCACTTTGTATGCATATACCACAATTTGCTACCCATTCTCCTATTGTTGGGCATTTGAGTTGTTTCCAGTTTTTGACCAATGTTCTTCTTTTTTTTTTTGCGGTACTGGGGATTGAACTCAGGGGCATTCTACCTCCGAGCTATACCCCCAGTCCTATTTTTTATTCTTTATTTTGAAACCGAGTCTCACTAAGTTGCAGAGTACCTCACTAGGTAGCTGAGGCTGGCCGCGAACCCGGATCCTCAGGTCTCAGCCTCCTGAATGCTGGGATTACAAGCGTGCGCCACCACGCCTGGCACCAATGTTCTCTTAACAGTAGTTTCACAGAGCAGAAGTTTTTTATTTTAATAAAATCCAATTTACCATTTTTTTTTCTTTCATGGATCATGCTTTGGATGTTGTACTTAAAAAGTCACCAAATTCAAGGTCACCTAGATTTTCTCCTATTATCTTTTAAAGTGTTATAGTTTTACATTTACGTTGATGATCTATTTTGAGTTAGTTTTTGAGAAAAGTATTTAGTCTATTCTTGTTGGGTTTTTTTTGCATGTGGATGCACAGTTGTTCTAACACTATTTGTTGAAAAGATTATCTTTCTTCATAGTTGATTTTTATGTTTATACTTTTTCTCATATCTGGACTTATATTGCCATTACTGTAGCTTTATAGTAAGTCACTGTATCAAGGTATAAGTTTTTCTTTTTAAAGATTCTTTGGTTATCAGACTACTTTTTCCTACAAATTTTAGAATCACTTCTATATTTTCTATAAAAGTCTTCTGGAATTTTGAATAAGATTGTGTTGAAATATCAATTCTTGGGGAGAATTTACATCTTAATATTGAGGTTTCTAATCTAGAAATATGGTATCTATTTTCATTTTAATATCTTCTTTAACTTTCTTTCCTTCCTTCCTTCCTTCTTTGCTTGCTTGCTTCCTTCCTTCCTTCCAGGAATTAAACCCAGGAAACTTGTATATGCTAGGCAAACATCCCGCCACTGGGCCAATTTCTCAGCATTATTTTCTTTAATTTAATTCCATATTATTTGATAAATTTATGAGAACAAAGTTGGCATATTTCATTAACTAAATTTATCCATAAAAAATTCATGTTTAAAAGTCTCTTATAGAGCCAGGTGTGGTGGTGTACACTTGTAATCTCAGTACTTGGGAGGCTGAGACAGGAGGATCCAAATTTGTGGCTAGCCTCAGCTTAGTGAGTCCCTTCACAACTTAGTGAGACTCTGTTTCAAAATAAAGAATAAAAAATAGGATTGGGGATGTAGATCAGAGGTAGAATGCCCCTGAGTTCAATTCTCAGTAACACACACACACATACACACACACACACACACACACACACACACACACACACACACACAAAAAAAAAACTCTTATAAAAAGTATTGCTTTGTAAATTTTAAATTTTGCATTGCTAGTCTGTAGGAAAACAATAGATTTATATTGAGCTGGTTTCCTACAATCTTCATAATCTTATACATTTGTCCTAATACTTTTATTTAATTTCCTAGGTTTTTCTTTTCTTTTTTTTTTTTTTCTTTTTTGCAGTACTGGGCATTGAACTCAGAGGCATTCTACCTCCAAGCTATACCCCCAGCCCTATTGTTTAATTCTTTATTTTGAAACAGGGTCTCAATAAGTTGCAGAGTGCCTCACTAGGTAGCTGAGGCTGGCCGAGAACCTGGATCCTCCGGTCTTAGCCTCCCAAATGCTGGGATTACAAGCCTGTGCCACCACGCCCAGCTTAAGTTTTTCAATACATATGTTCATGTCATCTGTAAGTAAAGGCAGTTTTACTTCTTCCTTTCTAATTAGTATGCCTTAATTTTAGTTTTCTTGCCCAGTTGCAATGCCTAGGACCCGTAGTTAAAATGTTCATTACAAAAGGTAAGAATAAGCATTATCCATTTGTTCTTGATTTTATGGGGAAAACCATCAACTTTTTAGCACCATGTGTGATGCTTACTGTAGGGTTTCATAGTTGCAGTTTTTCAGACTGAGGAGGTTTCCTTTTATTTCTAGTTTTCTGAGAGTTTTTAAACAAATCATAAATGGATTTTAAACTTTATCAAATAAATAGATTATAAATGATTTTTCTTATATGATGAATTTCATTGGCTCATATTTGAATATGAAATCAACCCATTGATCACAATACATGACTTTTTATATTGCTGGTTTCAATTTGCTAGACAAACTAGACTGTAATTTTTGTATCTTTTTCTGGTTTTGGAATCAAGGTCATGTTGGCCTCCTAAGATGATGGGAATATGCTTCTTTCTCTTCTATATTTTGGAAGCATTTGTAGAGAATTAGTATTATTTCTTCCTTAAGTGTGTGATAGAATTCATCAGTGAAGCTCTCCAGGCCTGGGGAGAGTTGTTATTAAAAATTTTAATTTCTCAATATCACACTATTCAAGTTTTCTGTCTTCCTGAAAGAACTTTGGCAGTATTTATTTATTTATTTATTGTGTGTGTGTGTGTGTGTGTGTGTGTGTGTGTGTGTGTGTGTGTGTAGTACTGGGATTTGAACCCAGGGCTTTGCACATGTTAGGCAAGTGGTCTACCACTGAGGTACATCCCCAACCTAGTTTTTATCTTAAAAAAAATATATTCTTTTACCCAAGTTGATTTTAAGTTGCTCATAATATTGTCTTTTTCTTTATTTCAGTCTTTTCTCAGTTTTTCTAGTCTGATCTGGTTAGGAGTTTATCAATTTTATCACTTGGTTCAAGGAACCAGCTCTTTGGTTTCATTGGTCTGCATAATTTTGTTTTTGTTTTCCGTTTCACTGATTCTTTCTTTCTTTCTTTCTTTCTTTCTTTCTTTCTTTCTTTCTTTCTTTCTTTCTTTCTTTCTTTCTTTCCTCCCTCCCTCCCTCCCTCCCTCCCTCCCTCCCTTCCTTCCTTCCTTTCTGGCGGTACTGGGGATGGAACCTGGGGACATTCTACCTCCGAGCTACAGTCCCAGCCCTATTTTTTTTTATTCTTTATTTTGGAAACAGGGTCCCACTAAGTTGCTGAGTGCCTCACTAAGTAGCTGAGGCTGGCCGTGAACCCGAATCCTCCAGTCTCAGCCTCTCAAATGCTGGGATTACAGCGCACGCCACCATGCCAGGCTGTTTCACTGATTTTTGATGTAATTATTTTCTTCCTGTAGCTTCCTTTAGATTTAATTTCTTTTTGTTTTTTAATTGAAGATAGAAGTGTAGATTATTAAAATAAGGGCTCTAACCTTTTAAAGATCCTTTAGTTTCATCCACAATTTCTGATATGTTGTTAATTTTCACTTAGCTCAAAATATTCTCTCAACTTTCCTTGTGACATCTTTGACAGATTTGTTTATGTAGAAATATATTCTTGTTGACAAATATTCCAAGTACAGTTGAAAAAATGTATATTCTGTTATTGGGTGGTATGTTCTATTAGTCTCAATTAATAGTGTTCTATTAGTTCAATTAGTGTTCAATTAGTGTTCTATGAGGCCAAGTTGTCTAATAGGGTGATTCAAGTATATCTGTGGTTTTCTGTTTATATGATCTATCAGTTATTGAGAAAAGGAAGCTGAAGTCTGACAAAATGGTGAATTTGTCAATTTCTTCTTTTAATACCATCAGTTTTTGATTCATGTATTTTAGATTTCTGTTTTTACTTGTATATACATTAAGGATTATTGTACTTCTGTAATAAATTGATCCCTTTTACTAAAATGTCCCTCTTTTATCCTTTGCTTATTCCTCCCTTTGAGGCTTGTGTGACCTAATATTAATATATCCACATTAGCATTATTTTGATTAGAGTTTGTTTTATATTTTACTGCTATCCTTTTACTAGTTTTCTGTTTTTGTTTTTGTTTTTTTGCACTGTTAGGGATTGAATCCAGGATCTTGCACATGCTAAGCAAGTGCTCTACCATTGGACTATACCCATAGATCCCCGTCATCCTTTTACTTTTACTATTTAACAAAGTAAATAGCCAGCCTATCTCTAGGTCTTGAATTTTTATCTCATAATCACTGCCTTTTAGTTGGAGTGTTTAGATCACGTACATTTATAATAATATGGTTGATAGATACATGATTAATACATGTTTTCTATTTGTCCCATCTGTTCATTATTCTTTCTCCCCTTTTATTGTCTTATTTTTTATTCTTATTTATTTATTTATTTATTTATTTATTTATTTATTTATTTATTTATTATGGTACTGGGGATTGAACTCAGGGGCATTCTACCTCTGAGCTCTACCCCCAGCCCTATTTTTTATTCTTTATTTTGAAACAGGGTCTCGCTAAGTTGCGGAGGTCCTCACTAAGTAGCTGAGGCTGGCTGAGTACTCGGATTACAAGTGTGCACCATGCACCACCACACCCAGCTATGTCTTCATATTTCTAAGAGTTTCTTCTGTTTTAATCTGCTGTTAATCTCATCTAGTATATTTTCATTTCTAATATTATGTTTTTCATGTCTAGAAGTTTCGTTTGGGTCTTTTTAGCCCATGTATGCTAGTTAATCATCTCTGCCATTTGCAGATCTGTTTTATTGATTGATTTTTCTCCTGTTATAAATCATAGTTTTGCTTTTTGGCATGTAATTTTTGGATGAATGCTGGTCATTGTGATTTTAAGCTATTAAGTGCTGACCAGCACTTGAAAGAGTGTTAGACTTATTCTGTCATTAAGTTAAGTGATTTGAACTAGTTTTTAGTCTTGATTTTAAGATTTTTATGACTGGTTCATATAAAGTTTTATTTTAGGACTATTTTAATCCCATTCCTAAAGTGTGATACTTCAGAGAACTTTTACCTGATGTCCTATGTATTACAAGGTCTCTCTCTTTGTTGGGAAAGGAAACTCTTCCTAACTCTGTGTGAGCTCCAGTGTTTGTTCTGCTTGCTGCTTCCTGGTGGTTCTTCTCCTGACCTCATGAATAGATCTGTTCTATCTAAACACTCTGGGAAATGTCTCTGCAGATATCCAATAATCTAGCCTGCAAATTCTAGATACCTAATCCTTCCTAAACATCAGTCTCTGTCTTCTCAGCTCAGAGATATTGCTGAACTTCGGTTGCATTCCTTCTCCTTGTTCTATGGCTCAGAAACTACCTGGGGAACATATAGGGTGAGCCTCAGATGTTTCACATTGTCAGGGTCCACAGTTCTCCTCTACCTGAAATCGTTTTTAAATGTATTTTGCATGGATTTCTAGTAGTTTATAATGGGAAGGCAATTCCTACAGCAGTTAATTTTTCATGGGCAGAAATATGCCTATGAATACAATTTATTGTATAAGATGGAGTTTTTTTTTTTTTTTAAGAATAAAGTATTCTCCTTTCTAGGCAGTTAATTGGAATGAGCTTAGATTAAAAATAGACTCTTTCTGTCCTAGTAAAGAATCAACACTTTAAATACTGGGAACCAATGCTAAGCATTAATAAAATTAATATAGAGACCCAGAATTAATGAGTCAAAAGGGAAAGGAAGAAATGGGTTTAAACTAACAGGGTTTAGATTATAAGAAATTAAACTTTTCTGATACTGCACTGAAGTAAAGGATTCTCCTCATTAGAATATGATTTATAATCACCTGTGATTGCTTGTCTATGACTTGTTTTAGAAATAGAAGATAAATAAAAGTTATTGTTAAATGCAAAATAATATGTTTTGATGTGTCACAAAGCTTCTTTAAAATTAATACAAACTGAAAGTATTTTCAATATTTTGGGATTAACAGGAAAGACAGTAGTGCTTTATGTTTCTTATATGTCACTTTTTGCAACACAAGCCGTATTTTAAAAATCATTAATTACATATTCAAGATATTGTTAAGAAATATATAGTATTGGGAAGCTGGGCGTGGTGACATATGCTTGTAATCTCAATACTTGGGAGGCTGAGACCAGAGGATCCGGGTTCTCGGCCAGCCTCAGCTACCTAGTGAGGCACTCCGCAACTTAGTGAGACCCAGTTTCAAAATAAAGAATAAAAAATAGGACTGGGGGTGTAGCTCAGAGGTAGAATGACCCTGGGTTCCATCCCCAGTACCACAAAAAAAAAGACATAGTTTTGGGATACTTGAGGTCATCTTTGCTAGAAAATACCCTACTTTTCACTTAGATCTTTCCAAAATTATTAATTTTTCTACCTAATTACTAGTTGGGCCTTAATAATTGTACAAGTAATAACTTATATGGAACTCTGGATATCTGGTCACTTAAAATTAAAAAATGATAAAACATCAGTGACTTTATATAAATTGTGGGTGAGTCCTTTATCAGGATCAAAGCTCAGTGCATAATGAGAAAAATATCTATGTATGTCTGGTATCAGAATGTACATTTCCTACTGCAATAGAGAATGCTCAGAACCTCTTAGAACTTAATTCTATTTGCTTATAGCTCTCCCTAAACAGGTTATAAATATATGGGTTTTTATTTTTTTAATTAGTCCAATGTATTGTTATAAACTGAGTTTCTGTGCTTTACAGAGCTTTTACAGACTAACTTAAAAGATAAGGATTTGAGGAATTATATTAAATTAAATGTGTTCAAACATTTTTTCTACTTATGTGTTATGTACTTTACAACAACAATGATAATTACTTTCATTCTCGTTTGCTAGAGAGAAAACATTTCCTTATATATTTCATTATCTCTGAATAGATAAAAGCTTTCCTATAATATCTATTGTGTCTTATTGTCATATTATATTTACCATTAGAGAGAGATGCATTTGAGAATATTACTACTAGGTAAATACTCTATTCTATATTATTTTAATATTCTGACAATTAAGAATGGTACAATAAGCCGGGCATGGTGGCACACGCTTGTAATCCCAGCATTCGGGAGGCTGAGACCGGAGGATCCGGGTTCGCGGCCAGCCTCAGCTACCTAGTGAGGCACTCCGCAACTTAGTGAGACTCTGTCGGGGGCCTAGCCTGGCCAGCTGGACCTTGCCTCTAGATTGGCGCCTGGTAAAGTACCAGAAGCAGCTACAGGTGGGCTGTGCCACGCCAGAGCGCATGCACCAGCACACCCGACTCGTGGCCGGCCAGGTGAGAGCTGTATGAGACACCTCGTGGCTTAGGCCCAGCGCAGCTATAAATAGCCTCCACCTCTCGCATAGAGAGAATGCTGGGCTAAGAAAGAGCACGGCTAAAAGCACGCTGTTGGGGAAAGGCTGGTTGGGAAGTTGCTGGGCTGGAAAAGTTGTCGGGAAGTTCTGGGAGGAATTGGTCGGGAAGAAGAAGCGGTTGGCCGGGTTGCTGGGGAAGTCCTGGGAAGAAAGATTATGGATTGCTAGTGGAAGATGGGTTGCTAGAGAGAGGGGTTATTGGGAGTCTGTAGGAAAAGCACTATTTGGAAAGACGACCTCAGCACTGTGTTTGTTATCGTGTGTGCAAAACCTTTGATCCCAGAAAAGAGAGAGAGATAATAAAAGAGGTTCGAACCAGTAGCTTTTAGCCGGCGTCTTTTATTGGGGCCTCATGGCTGAAGGTTCAGCCTGGGGCGCCCGATAAGACTCGGTTTCAAAATAAAGAATAAAAAATAGGGTTAGGGTGTAGCTCGGAGGTAGAATGCCCCTGAGTTCAATCCCCAGTTCCACACACACAAAAAAGAATGGTACAATAAGTAAAGATTAACCATGAAATTTTAAAGCAATTATAGTTAGATTTTCTTTGTGTGTTGGGGGGTTGTTCTGGGGACTGACCCCAGGGTATTCTACCCCCAGCCCTATTTTATTTTTATTTTGAAACTGAGTCTCACTAGGTTGAGGAGAGTCTCACTACTTGCTGAGACTGTCCTTGAACCTGTAACCCTCCTGTCTCAGACTCTTAAGTGCTGGGATTATAGACATGTGCTACCATGCCTGGCCTGTTCGATTTTCTATAATCTAACTATAATAATTCTTTGTGCTTTCATTCTTACATCTGAAAAAGTAGTTTGAATTGTGCTGCTTGTCATCAGGTTTTGGGTTATTGAGATGCTCACACATTTGTGGCCCCATTTTACTTCTAAATTATCAAAATAAAAGGGCTGAAATTTAAAAAATTCATAGCTTTTTATTTTCACTTTGTTTAAATTATACTTTTGCTATGTGGAAATGCATTTTAGGATTTGTATATATTACTTAGGGGGATCACAGCACAGTCTTTCCCCTTTACATAATTGTATATTTAATGATAAAAAGAAAATCATGATGTCATGTAGTCCTCTGGCATTCTTTGTTATCAATTAAAAATAAACTAGATTTTCCAGTTCCTCAGTTCCTTGGGAATTTATTTTAAAAAGCAACCTGGATTTTTACCTTCATGCAAAAATGCTGCATTGTTTACAAGATGAATATTAAAATGATACAATTAGAATGAAAAGTGTTTTCCTTTGGGATTCTCTTGAGAACGAATGAGGCCAATTCCTTGGGATATAATGTAGAACAAGCTATCTACAAAGCTGATTTGATATTAATGCATTTTGCTAATCAAGTTTATTTTATCTATTGATTGAAGTTAACATTAATCCTTCAGTTTGCAAATACCACTAAAAATTACATTTCCAAATTGATCGCTGGTGGTTATGCTACGTGGTGTCATTGTAAGCTCATTGCTGAACAGATTATTTACACTTACTCTAGAAGATGAAATTATCCTCAACACATCTTTCTTGAAAAATTAGTAGAAATGCTGCTTGCTATTAAACCTGATCAGCTGGTTTCACAGCAGGGTACTTGCAAAAATTACTTAATATCTCTTTGTTTACAGTTTTCACTGAGATGAATATATATTAAAGTAATTATTCAACTGCTAAATGCCTACAGATGTTAACTATTTCTGTTAAAATAAATTGCATTTTTAACAAAACTTATGCCACACCAAAGGTTTTATTTTCTTTTTATTAAGAATTCTATTTTGTGTATATATCTAGAAAAGATGTCTTAATAACATCTTTTGCTGATTAAGCCCATAGGTCTTATTACCTAGAGGAAATTTGATCATCCTTGCATCTTCAGATAGGGAGGCATTGTGTAAAATTGAATTCCTTAATCAGAAATTGACAATCTGATACAATTCGCTTTATGAGTACCTCAATTTCTCTTTTAAACAGTAATGAAATCTTAGCAGGTTCACTGTGGATCTAGTGAACTACACTGTAACAAACTTAGATAAAAACAGTGACTGAACCGTAAGATTCTACTATTATTATAGGAAAAATTATTCTAAACAAGGAATGGGCAACATATGTAAATATAAGGCCCTTAGGTATAAATATAGTGCCTGTTGATTTCAGGGGGAGCCATGCAAATGTATTTGGGCAGAATTTGGTTCTAAGTCTCTTCAGTTGGGTCAACAATTTAGGTTTTTAATTATATTTTTGCTTCACTATATCCCCCAAATATGTCCAGAATGAATTTATTTCATGCCCTAAGCCATCAAGCATCTTTAAATTGCTCCCCTTCTCTACATGAATATTCATATGTAGCTGGTTAACTAAAAGCATCACGTGGCCATCTAGGAAGCCTCTGATACAAGGCTTATTAATTTTTTCTTGGCTCTGATATATGACTTTAAACTGAAAAAGAATCTTTTAAAAATACGTTGTTCTCCAACTGGGTGTCATGCTATACCTGTAATCCCAGTACTTGGGAGGCTGAGACAAGAGAATCATAGATTCAAGGCCAGCCTCAGAAACTTAGCCCTGCTTCAAAATACAAAATAAAAAGGGCTGATGATGGGCGTGGTGGCGCACGCTTGTAATCCCAGCATTTGGGAGGCTGAAACCGGAGGATCCGGGTTCGCGACCAGCCTCAGCTACTTAGTGAGGCACTCCGCAACTTAGTGAGACCCTGTTTCAAAATAAAGAATAAAAAATAGGGCTGGGGGTATGGCTTGGAGGTAGAATGCCCCTGAGTTCAATCCCCAGTACCGCAAAAAAAAAAAAAAAAAAAAAAAAAAAGGGCTGATGATGTAGTTCAGAGGTAGATGCCCCCGGGTTCAATCCCCAGTACCCCCCCCCCACACACACCCCAACAACAAAACCAGTGCTCCCCAAGAATAGTGGCTTAATGATATTCATATTAAAATTACCAACCTGCAGAGTTATAACTTCTGTCTCTAACATATTAGACTGAATCTCAGCTCAACTGCTATTTTTATGGAAGAATTTGTATTGTTTTCTTGCATTTATTTGTATTATCAGATTTCTTAAGGGTTTTTTTGTTTTTTGTTTTTGTTTTTGTTTTTTCTGAAAAATGCCATTACAGGTCCAACCCAAAAGAAGGAATCCTTGCGTCCTGGGTGGAGAGAGCAATGTGATCTTGGTGACCAGGCCAACTTCCCAGCTTTTAGTGATTATGGCAGCCTCGCCTCCACCACAATTCTAGGCTTACAAACCTCAATCCTTTTTTCCTTTGACAATCATTTGTTCTTCACACTTTCTGGTTCATCAGTGAGAGTTTAATTTGTGATGCATAATAAAAACAAGCTAGAAAATAAGAGATATTATTACTGTTCATAGAGTGAGTGTGTGTGTGTGTGTGTGTGTGTGTGTGTGTGTGTGTATTGTATTGAGGATTGAACCCAGAGATGTTCTACCTCTGAGCTATACCCCAAGCCCATCTTTATTTTTTTATTTTGAAACAGGATCTCACTAAGTTTCTGAGGGTCTTGCTAAGTTGCTGTGAGTGGCCTCAAACCTGCAGTCCTCTTGTCTCACCCTCCTCAGTACTGACTGGGATTACAGGCATGAACCACCATGCCCAGCACTGTACATAGATACTTTATCAGGCATTTGTTTTAATCTTCACAATAACTCCATGCTGTTGAGACAAGGTTTCACAACCATAACACTGTTGGCATTTTGGCCCAGACAAATTAAGCATTAAAGTGAGAATCTTGGTTTTCATAACTGAAAGCATGTGGAATATTATATCGTAAGACTACATGTTTTGAGAAATTGAGTGTCAGAACTATTGGGGGCAGCTCTGGACTTTGTTTCACAGGGAAACTAGCCCTAGTGGCTTTCCGTCTGGCTTTGACTTGATGATTAAATTACTTTCATTTCACATCTCTGATTTCTTCAAAATAAGAGCACATTAATTTCCCTCATCACATCTGTCTGCTCACTAATGTGCGTGTTTTCTTCTTTGTCAGCAGTTGGGTACCAGATGAAGTTTAGATAAATGGTAGTCAGCTTACAGTTGTTTGGTGATAGGTGTGGGTGGGAGCATGCCACAGACTCTCCTAATAAGAAGAGGCCTGCACTCTCTACAGTTCATTGAACCCATATGGTTCGGAGCAGCTGGAAGAGTGGATTTGCTACCTGAGGCCAGGAATTGTGTCACCAACCGTGACTGCACTTGCTGACCCTCATAGAATGCACTGCCATCCAGGGAATGTTGATTGCTCCTTTCTGTTAGGTGATGGATAGTATTGTTTAAAACGGATGGTCTTGTGAGCCATTGGTGAGCTTCCGTGCCTCACAGATGTGAATGAGACAGATAGTCAATAAATAATGCCGTGTTCTAGAGGGACATGTGCTGCTTTCCACCAAGCAGGCTAAATTGTCCTGCCAATGGGCAGGTGTGAAGAGAGCTTAGACCTGGAATGGAAGACTTTTGAAAAGCAGAAGAAGAAGAGGAAGAAGAAGAAGAAGAAGAAGAAGAAGAAGAAGAAGAAGAAGAAGAAGCAGCTGTATCTGGCTGCTGTTTTAATCAAGTAGGCTTTATGGGCCTGTGTTTCAGGATTGCTCTATATGCGATGCTTGATTCCTAGGCAGGCTTCTGAAAGCACCTGTGCTACTTGAATGCTAATCTGTGGGTCACAAAGTGACAGCAAAGCTCAAAAGGACAATGCTTTACTGCTTTATATTCACCACTCAAACTGTGGCGGCTGGTGCCACTTCATGAAAGATGATTTTCTTTCATCATGTAAGGTTAGGCGAGCCATTCATATAGTCATCTAGAAGTCGACACGATCCCATTTTTACATCATGCATCTAACTCCCCTGGCACTGACCCCATGCTCCTAGGCGACCCTCCAATTTCAGCTTAGCTTTCCCAGTAGTCCTACCTCCAACTAGCTCTTCTACCCCAGGGCAGGCAAACCAATGTGCATGTCTTAGTTATGTCCAGTCAATATACATGGCAGGTATATCATATGCAAATTAATAAATTGGTAATAAGTTAAAAATAAGGAGTTTTTATATTGCTAAAAAGGTCAAATGTATTTCTTGTATTATAGTTACATTCATTTGTATGGAAAGAAGTCAACTGGAGCACCAGAGACACTAACATTTCATCCAGTGTTTTGTTTGTTTGTCTGTTTGTGTTTGGTACTGGGGATTGAACTCAGAGGCATTCTACCTCCGAGCCACACCTGCAGACCTTTAAAAAATTTTTACTTTGAGACAGGGTCTCAGCAAGTTGCTGAGGTTCTCACTAAGTTGCTGAGACTTTCTTCAAACATGAAATCCTTCTGTTCCAGCCTCTCAAATACTGGGATTATAGGTGTGTGCCATCATGTGTGGCTCATGGGGTCTTTTCTTTTAACAGTTTTCCAGTTGTTTTGTATGAGATCTTCTCTGTCTAAGTGGGTGACAAAATTCTTGTGGGTAGGAGCCACTTTTTCCCTGCTTTTTTTTTTTTTGTATATTCTATATAGTACACAGTACAATACTGGGGATACACATATATTCACCTAAAATTTATCATTTTCTCCATAGTAATCCTAGTAAATTGGGTTAGTTAATTAAAGAGGCATTTATAAAGTCAGAGGAGTATGTATTCCTGGTACAGTGGAGTCCTGTGGAATGATGGTTTGGTAATTTACAACATTACATAGATTGGGACACGTGTAGCAAATCCATGACACCTCTTGCCCCGAGAACGTGTATTACGAGTTATGTGTGTGCATGTCTTAAGGAGCAACAGTGGAAGCAACTGCTGTATTGGGTTTATATAAAGGAAGGAAAATTCCAAATGATGTATCAGGAGGATGATAGTTGAATACACTGCTGATACATTTACCATCTGGACTCCTGTTGTGATATTGGCTATTGTACCACATCACTAAGCCTGAAGACTAGCACAATGAAAAGCCTGCAAAAAAAGACTTTTTAAAAAAGAATAATTCTGTTCCAAATATCGACATGAATATCATCTGGCTTTAAAATAGTGGGACTAATATCATCTGGCTTTAAATTAGTGATACTAATAAGAAATATTTAAATAAAGAATAAATTAACTATTGTTAAAATCTACATATATCCCCATTTTGCTCTAGAGAAACATTAATAACAATGTATGTCAATAATTTACTTAAAAGTTCTTTGGGCTTGGAGGTGTTTATGTCTTTGCTTGGCTTTGAAATACAATTTTAGTCTTCTGGTAACCTCTGAGC
Source organism: Graphiurus murinus (assembly GCA_004027655.1). Taxonomy (NCBI): domain Eukaryota; kingdom Metazoa; phylum Chordata; class Mammalia; order Rodentia; family Gliridae; genus Graphiurus; species Graphiurus murinus. The sequence goes on from PVLC010017336.1 coordinate 22,301, forward strand.
TGTCACAAACAAGCTATTGATTGGTGTTTATGTGCACTGCTTGAGTAATAACTCACTGTATTAGTTTCCTGTGACAGCTATAACAAATTACCATCAACTTGGTAACTTAAAAACAACAGAAGTAGGACTGAGGAGGTAGCTCAGTGGTAGAATACTTGCCCAGTTCCATGTCTGGCACTGCAAAACAAACAATAACAAAAAGCAAAAACAAAATTATTCTTTCACCGTTCTAGAGCCCATAAGTCTAGGGTCAGTATCACTGGGCTGAAATCAAGGTACCAACTAGGCTGTGCTTCCCACAGAGGCTTTCTAGGCGAGGGAATCCCTTCCTTGCCTCTCCCAGCCCTGGTAGCTGCTGCCTCCTTGGCTGGCAGTAGCATCACTCCACTCTTTGTCTCCATGGTAACATTGCCCTCTCCTTTTCTGTCAGATCTCCCTCTGCTTCTCTCTTATAAGGATATATGTAACTGCATTAAGGGACCACCTAGATAAGTCAGGATAATTTCCTTACTTGAAAATTCTTAATCGTATTAGCAAAGTCCTTTTTTGCCATATAAGGAAACATCCAGAGATTGCATGTGACTATCTTTTAGGGGGAGGCACTATTCAGCCTGCCTAAATTATTTATTAATTGGGTATAGCACTTTAGTACAAAATTCTTTTCTCTTGGTACTTAGAAGACATTTTTTCTACTGCTTTCTGTTGTTTCATGTTACATATATGAAATCCAATGCCAGTTTAATTACCATTGAAAGCAAAAGTGACTTTGTGTCCCTCTCCCCTAAACATATGCACATTCTGGAAGCCTACGTCATTTTGTCTCATCATCCCAGATGTGGAACACCTATAAAAACTTCAGTCCAACAACAAATATACCAGTTAAGGCAACTTTGAAATAACCATTTTGCTTTTAGAGGTCCACTCTTGGTTTCCTTTTGTCCTCAAATGTCACAAATTTCCTCAGGACTTGTCTATATATTATGGTCCCTTCACAAAATCAGTATTTCTAAAGACATTTAGCAGGCTCTTTCTGTCTAATTATTTAAATCTTTCTTTTCATTTCATAGACATATTCCCTTTAGTATTTCTTTGCCTCCAACTTCTTTGTTATCTCTTTCTAGAATTCTTATTAGAAAGATTTTACATGTTCATGACTCAATTTTTCTTTAGAATCTTTATTCCTTTTGTCATTTTTGTATCATGTTTTGGGAAAATCTCTTGACTTAATCACCTAGCTTTGTATATTAAGCTTTGGGCATGTCATTTTTTATATTTAGCTCTTCTGTTTGAATTACATTTTACTTTGGCTCTTATATTTTTAATTTTAGGAACTCTAGATACTGCTTTTTTTTTTTTTTAAAGTTGGGATTGAACTCTACCTCTGAGTTTCATCCCCAGCCTTATTTTATTTTTTTATTTTGAAACAGGGTTTTGATAAGTTACTGTGCACTGACTTTGAACCTGTGATCCTCCTGTCTCAGCCTCCCAAGTATTGGGTTTACAGGCATGTACCACTGTGCCCAGCTAGATACTGCTTTTTAAGGATAGCCGGTTCAAGTTTTGTGACTCTAATATCTTAAATATCTCTGAAGATATGAACTATGCTTTTAATTTTTTTCTTTTTCATGCATTAATCTATTTTCTCTCATTTGAGTGTTATATAGATATAAATCGAGTTTACTCTGTATTCTCATAAGGCTATATGATAAAAACCTACCCTGTGTTTCCCACAATTTCACGAAATGCTGGCCCTGGGGGAGACAGGTTCAGCCTCAGGTAAGAGCAGTTGTCCAATTGCTCTACAATATAATGACTGAGTCATTTTTATGAAAAAGAACCTCGAAATGACTAATCTTCAACTCTCCAAGAGCTAATCCTCCCTACTAGGGTGAGAGTTTTTGGAGGCCGATAATCATGTTTTATCCAACGCTGTATCTGCGGCACACAGCACAGCGCTCACCCTTAATTGTCACCTAATCAGTATCTATTAAGTAGGAGAATGAACAAATACACGAAATCCCGTATTTGGCATAGACTATCACTGGATTTACATTGAAGGCAGAATCTAAAAATAACTATGAATGTTCTGGCTTGGGGAAGAACATTTATTCCAGTTTTCATGACTTATTGCCTCATTTATGTTAGATTGAAGAAAAAATCCAGCCAGAGGACATGTCTTACAGAGCGGCTTCCAGGACACTTGAGAATGGCCACAGAATGGTCACAGTGGAGGGTGTTTTTCCTGCACATCTATCCTAGAGCGAAGAAGAAGGTGAGCTGCTTCCACACGTCTTACAATTCCATTCCTTTGCTGTCCCTTCTTTGTAAAGATGACCCCACCCACAGCCCATCCAGCCTTCACTGTGGCTTCCAGACTACCTTGACCTCCACTTTGAACTACTATGGGACTTATTATGTGCATCATACTACTTCATACTTCAGTATTATTGAATGGATGTTTATTTGCCCTCTAAGCTTGGTTACAAAGGTGATACAAAAGCCAGGCCTGGTGGCACATGCCTTTCATCCCAGTACTTGGAGGCTGAAACAGGAGGATCACAGGTTTGAGGCCAGCCTTAGAAACCTACTGAGACCCTGTCTCAAAATTAATAAATAAATAAAATGGAGCTGGTGGTTGTATCTTGGTTCTTCCAGAATTCTACAATTAGACCAAGATCCATAAGCCTTCCCATTGCCCATTTTAGGTTTATAGAATCAATTTGTTTTCTTGTCTCATTATTTCTCTCTAAACTTTGGAAGTTATATATACGTTTTCTATTCCTTTACTCATTACCTTCAAAATTTTGTGATGTTTCTTAAAATCCAAAGTTAGTTAATATCTTATGAATAATATAAGAACCCTTTGATCAAATTGACTCTTTTCAACTGATATACTAATGTTGCTCAGTTTAGATGTTCTTTTAAAAATCCTTTCATTAGACATTATTATTTTATACAAATGCTCCTTCTATGACTTTGATTAGACATAGGTTAGATCTTCTCAATTCATCTTCCATTTCTCTTAAATTATTCTAATATCTTTCATCTCCTTGTCTCTGGGCTGGCGATATAGCTCAGTAGTAGAGTGCTTGCCTAGTATAAATGGGGCCCTGGGTTTGATCCCCATTGCATGTGTGTGTGTATGCATGTGTGCACACACACACACAACCACAAATCCTTGTTTTTTGTATTGCAGTCTGAGTAATTCCTTCTGATCTATATTCTAGTACATTGGTTCTTTAGCTGTTTCCAATATGCTATTCAATTAAGAATAACTTTTAGCAGGATGTGGTGGTGCACGCTTGTAATCCCAGCATTTGGGAGGCTGAGACCGGAGGATCCAGGTTTGCGGCCAGCCTCAGCTACCTAGTGAGGCACTCCGCAACTTAGTGAGACCCTGTTTCAAAATAATGAATAAAAAATAGGACTAGGGGTTTAGCTTGAAGGTAGAATGCCCCTGAGTTCAATCCCCAGTACCACACACACACACACAAATTATATTTATATTTGAAGTCAACTTTATTGAGGTATAATTTATATACAATAAAATGCACCTATAGTAAATATACACTTGGCTAATTTTTGACAATCACTGTATAATCACTACACAAAATAAGAATACTATTCACTTCTGTAACAACAACAACAAAAAATTCCATCTTTCTTCCTTGCATCTATTCTCTTCTGCTAACCTTGACCCCTGGTAGCTACTAATCTTTCTTTCCATAGCTACAACTTAGCTTTTTTATTTTAGGATTTTATATAAATGAAATAATATAGTATGTATTTGTTTTTGTCTGGCTTCTTTCATTGGCAAAATGCTTTTGAGATTCTTACACATTCTGTATGTACCAGAAGTTCTTACTATTTTATTTTCCAATAGTTTTCCATTCAGAGGGTACACCACTGATTGGCAATCCACTTTCCTACTGATGGCCGCTTGGGATGCTCCCAGTAATTATGAACACTAGTATACAAGTGTTTGTGGAAACATTGCTGGACTTAATGATAAAGATAGGTTTGAGTTTAAAAGAAAATGCCAAATTCTTTGTAATGTTTGCCAAAATACATGTTAATTCCTATCAGAAATGTATGAAAATTCTGGTTGCTCCATTTCATGACCAACACAAAGTAACTTGGTATGTTTTTGTTTACTTGTTTGTTGTTTTGTGGTACTAGGGGTTAAGCCCAGAAGCATTCTACCTCTGAGCTACATCCTCAGCCCTTTTTATTTTTTGCTTTGAAACAGGGTCTTGCTAAGTTGCTGAGGTTGTCCTCGAACCTTTAGTCTTCCTGTCTCAGTCTCCCAAGTACTGGGATTATAGGCATGAGCCGTCACACCTGGAAATATGGTTACTTTTAAAATTTTTAACCATTTTAGCAATTACATAGTGGTATCTTATTATAACTTTAATTTGCATTTTCCTAAAGATTATGTTTTCCTAAAATAATGTTGAGGAATATTTTCATATGTTTAATGGCAATTATGTATCTTCTTTGCTAAAATGTTAAAATCTTTTAACTACATTATTATTATTATCATCATCATTATTTTTATTATCATCATCATCAGTATTATTGGTGCTAGGGATTGAACCCAGGGGCATTCTACCTTTGAACCACACCCCCAGCCCTTTTTACTTTTATTTTTATTTTTTATTTTGAAACAGGGTCTTACTAAGTACTGAGAGCTTTGCTAAGTTGCTGAGGCTGGCTTTGAACCTGCAATCTTCCTGTCTCAGCCTCCCAAGTACTGAGACAGGCCTGTGGCACCATGCCTGCTCTTCAATTAATTTCTTAATTAACCACTGTAGTTACCTGAGTCTCTCAATATTTTACTGAAAGAGACAGGCTTGCAGAATCCACTGATGTAGTATGATTTGCTTCTTTCCTAAATTCATTGAGTTTTTTTTTTTTTCTTTGCTGGTGTTGGGAACTGAACCCAGAGCCTCGCATATACTAGACAAGCACTCCAGCCCTTTCTTTGACTCTTGAGTGCTCAGCCTACTTGTTACCAGTACATAGAAAGTTACTCTCATCTCCCTCTCCTCAACCAAAGCACTACTTTAGTGTGCTGAGACTTGATATCAGATTGCCTTCCAGAATGCCCCTTCCAGGCATCCCGATCATCTTCGATACACAAGGGTTCCTGAGTACCTCCATCATCACTGACACTGAGCATTACATGGCCCTAATGTTGACCTGCATAATGGGAAAAGGTAGCATATTGTTGCTTTGACTTAATATTAATTATTTTCGATCTCTCTTTGCAATACGATCACTTTCTAGACCTAAGTAGAAATCATTTTGATCTTGTACTACAATGGATTTTTCTTCCAATCAGTACCATCAAGTACTCATAAATCAAGCTTTCTGACTTCATGATCAGTATTCTACACACTGGATGATATGTAGTACAATGACAGAGTGAGGAACTGACTAGCAGATGATTCTCCTTTCTTCCTCCCCACTCCAGTCCTTCTCCATGCACAGATAAACGTCTCTTGATTATGTCCACCTCTTTTCTCACATGCCAGCGCTCTCCACCTGACACTGACATTTAAGACAGAGGCCTCAACCAGCACTATTTTGACAGCACTGGAGCATGGTCAGGAACTGTGAGGACTCTGACTTCATTAGAAATGGGCAACTTTAATCTTCTTGTCTCATAAGATAATTCAGCTCTTGACAATTTTCCTCTAATACCAAAGAGATATTCCTTTGGGCCCCTCTCCATAGAAGAATCTAGTTCCTTCCAGTAGGTTCTTAGATTATTTCTGGAAAGTCTATTTTAGTAGAATCTGTACTTAATCTTATGTTCTGTCTTATACTTTGTGCATTTTCCCTCTCAATCTCTATTACTTAAAATCTGCTTGGGGACTGGGCAGCACCCCCATAGTCAAAGGCATAATTACTTCTGTAGCAAAATATGAATGTTCACTCTAGGTGGGAAAAAAGAGATTCTTTAATAATCTCATGTCAGTTCAGGTCAGGTTTTCCCATTAAATGAGCTCAGATCAAATGAAGTTTTGTTGTCAAAGGAATACTGAAAAAAAGAAAAATTGTAGCTTGTTTGGGATTTTGGAATTGCAGATAAGGGATTGCGAATCAGTAATAGACAGTAATGATAAAGAAATAGGAAAAAGTTTGAGCGGATGTCAAAGCATGCTAAAAGGCTTGCCTTAGGAGAAAAATTTGGTAGGAAGATAACTCTAAAGCAGCCAACATGAGAAGAAATGTGACAGGGGAGTCTTAGTTGAAATAGGCAGTTGTCTTAACTGATTGAAGTTGCATTATTTTGCTTTAGCAATTTTGCAAAAACATGACAACGTGAACACATTGCTAAGGCCCCACTCAGGGCCTTCAGAGAAGTTCATTCAAGTGAGAAGCCCTAGAGCTTTGACTTCATTACCTTCACAGTATATCTGACTCTGGGTATAGGAAAACAAAATTGTACAAGTGACGGCTGAGAGCCTGACTCTGTCTGCCTCCTCCCTTAGTAGCTACCTATATCCTTGTGTGAACTCTTGTGTGAACTTTACGTATTCATATAAAAACAAGATCACAACATGCATATGGTAGCACACTTTTTCTTTCTCAAATTGTATTGAATACATTTTCTCCTGTTTTTTTTTTTAATTGCTGTTGTTCTATTATTGGTGGCATATGATTTATACCATGATTTAATCTAACCCTTATTTGATGGTCATTTAAGTTTCTAATACTTTGTTCTCTCTAACAATATTGCAGTGAACATTTTTCTAAATATATCTATAAAAATGTGTATTTATGTAGAAGATACCAAAAAGAAATTGCTGAATCTAAAAAAGTATATGCTTAAATTTTGCTAGATATAGTCAAATTGATGACCCACCCCCCCACCCAAAGTTTGCCAGATTTATTCCCTGCTAATCATGTATGGCCATGTTTAAATGTGTCAGCTTCTTTGCCCTATCCCACACTGGGCATGCTATGGTTAGAATGTCCCCTCCAAAACTTGTGTTGAAGTTTAATTGCTATTGTGGTGGTGTGAAAAGGTGTGATCTTTAAGAGGTAATTAGGTCATGGTGGCAGGGCACTTGTGGATTAAGGACATCATCCCAGGTCTGGGTTAACGATCATGCTTCCTGATAATGAGGACAAGTTCAACCTGACTTTTTTCTATCTTGTATGTGTTCCACTTACATTCTGCCATGCTATCACACAGCAAGAAGTCCCTCGCCAGATGCAGCCCCTTGATCTTGGACTTCACAGACTCAAAGACTGTGAGCCAAACGAACTTCCATTGTTTACAAAGTATTCAGTCTATAGTGTTCTGTTATAGCAGCAGAGAATGGAGCAGGATAGGGTGTAATAACTACAAGTGATCTTCAACTCTGATATGTTATCCATGACACGATGTTTCATTGTTTTGATTTGCATTTCTTATGTCTTTAATGGGAAGAGCATTTTTTTTTTATCAATAGCCATTTTCTCTGTAATTGCCATTTTATTTTTTCCAATACTGATATGTGGTACTCATCATTTTTATTGACTTGCAAAAGCGCTTATTGTTACTTTAGTATTTCTTCTTTGTCCTGTATTTTGAAAATATTTGTTCCAGATAGAGCAGGGTAAAAAATTGACTCTACTATGCCAGCTGTGTGATTCTGGTGAAGCAATTTAAATTTAATTTCCTCATGTGCTAAAAGGGGCCAATATCAGTGTGGTGATTAATTTTACCTGTCATCTGCGTCAGGGGATCCTTAGACATCTAGTCAGACATTCTTCTGGTTGTGTCTGTGAAGGTGTCTCTGGATTGTCCTCCCTAATGTGGGTGGGCCTCATCCAATCAGTTGAAAACCTGGGTAGAACAAAAAGGTTGAGTGAGAGAGAACTCCTCCTGCCTGGTTGCCTGACCTAAGACATTGGTCTCTTCTAGTCCTTGGACTCCAGCTTAAACATCAGCTCTTTTTAGACCTTGAACCACTGGCTTTTGGATCTGAATTTATCCCATCACCTCTCCTGGTTCTCAGGTCTTCAGACTGAAGCCTAGAACTACACAGAGGCTCTCCTTGGCCTCTAGCTTGCTGACTTCACATCTTGGAACCCATTAGCCCCTGTGATTATGTGAAATGATTCCTTAGGATTTATGAATAGACATATCTTTGATTTGATCAGAACTCATTTAATGGAAAACTTGAACTGACTTGAGAGAGTGTATGTATGTGTATGTGTGTGGTGGGGGCACTGAACCCAGGGACTTGTGCTGACAGGGCAGGCCTCCACTACTCCACTGAGCCACATCTCCAGCCTTTTTTAAATTTTATTTTTATTTAGGTATGGTCGTGCCTGCCTACAATCCCAATACTTGGGAGGCTGAGACAAGAGGATCACAGGTTTAAAGCCAGCTTCAGCAAATTAGTGAGACCTTATTTCCAAATAAGTAAAAATAATAATAAGGGGTTGGGGATGTAGCTTAGAGGTAGAATGGTCCTGGGTTCAATCCCAAGTACCACAAAGAAAAAAAATTATTTGAGACAGAGTCTTGCCAAGTTGCCCCACCTGGCCTCCTGTCTCAGCCTCTAGAGTGGCTAGGATTAGAAGAATGTACATTTCTCCTGGCAAAAAAAGAGTAAATAAATTTCTATCTATCTATCTATCTATCTATCTATCTATCTATCTATCTATACCTATCTCTCTATCCCATGTAATGTATGTGTGTATCATGTGATATATTACACACAACATATGTTTTACTGGTTCTCTTTCTCTGGTGAACCCCAATACAATCGGCCATCTTACATGACTATCAGGAAGGAAGAAGTCAATATGTGTGAAGATCTAGCTTAGTTCCTGTTACATAGTAAATACTGAATAAAGGTTAGTTACGGTTCACTTTATTTGAATTATTTTTTGCTATCCAGAAGTTTTACAAGTCAACTATGCAGTCAAATTTCCTTTATGACTTTATAAAAAAAATTCTATTCTTTACCTAATACCTCCACCTTTTGTATTTAAAAAATTGAGCCCTCTGGAAATTTATTTTCATATATGTGTGATTTGTGATTTAATATTTTCCCCCAAATAGATAGATGGTTATCTCCATGCTTTTCACTAGTCTCTAAAAGCACCCTTGTCAAGAAGTCTTAGGTCAAGAGAAAACCATTTCCGTTATAAGGATTGTAAATTGTGCATCTGCATACTGACATGAAAGCACACTCCAAATGAACTGTTTAATGTCTCTTGAGTGACATCCTAGAGAGAAAGAAAGAAAAAAAAAAAAGACACATTCCTGTTTTTTCTCATTCATTCATCTGCCTACATAAAATGCAGGATGATAAATCTAATTGGTGTCCTAAGAGCCATTTAGTAGTTAAACATAATCCCAGCAAACAAAGACAGAGGAAGGATATTGATTTTGTGTCACACAACTGTGGGTAGAATATCTAAGCCTTAAATAATGCTCTCAGGGCACTTTTTGGTGTGATCAGGCAAGGCCGTATTTAATGATGTGAGGACTGGTTTCCCGAGGTCAATGGTATGTGCTTAACCTTTGGGCTTTCTCGCGGCTGGCTGCCCCTGGTTTATGAAGTGGAGGTCCACACGATTGGGATCTAGGGCGGAGATGACTAGATCTTGATGTCGCTCACCACGTTCCCCAGAAATGGTGAACAAACCATTGCAGAGCTGCCGTCCAGGTTCTCCTGAGTAGCCCACGCAGAGGCAGAGGCAGAGGGACACATTCCACAGGACTGCTGGAAAATGAAATGTCTCCTGAGACTTTGAGGGGGGAAAATGTAGCTTTTCTTAAAATATAGATTTCAACACCTTAAATACCCCACAAGAGACAAATATGAAATCTTGGAGACTCTTTCATGTTTAGTCCTCATCTAGCAAGTCTCCATTTGGTGCATTTCATGTTTTCCAAAGTTGTTCTGAAAAGAATGCTAGTGCTTTGAGACTCTGCCAGAAAAGGAAGGAGGGAGGGAGAAGTTAGTTGAGGATGATCCCTTCTGAAGACTCATGGTACACACCAGCAATTAAAACTCACCTCCATCAATAGAGAAGAAAAGACTTTTTTAAGTTAAAGCCAGTGCTGTGCCATGAATGTTCATGCCCCCTCCCAATTCATATGTTGAAATGCTACCTCCCAAGGTGACATATTAGGAGATGGGGATTTTGAATTAGCACATTTATAAAATAAGCCCCAAAGAAATCCCTGTCCCCAGCCACCGTGTGACGTCAGAGGGAGAAGACACAGGCCTGAGGAGGCAGGCCGTCACCAGCCAGCACCTGCATCTTGGACTGCCTGCCTCCCTAACAGGAAGACATCAATTTCTTCTTCTTTTCTCCGTCCCTGTCTCCCTCCTCTCCCTCCCTCCCTTTCTTGGTATTGGGAATTGAACCCAGAGGTGCTCTACTTCTGAGTTAAACCCCTAGCCCTATTTTATTTTTTATTTTGAAACAGGGTCTGTCTTGCTAAATTGCTAAGGCTAGCCTCCAACCTCAGATCCTTCTATGTCAGCCTCCCAAGTACTGGGATTACAGGCATGTGCCACTATACCCAGCAAATTTCAGTTGCTTATAAGCCACCCAGTCTGTGGTTTCCTGGTGTAGCAACCTGAATAGACTAAGATATCGAGGGTTTTCAATTCAAGTTTCACTTCCTCCCCAGTCCATTTTAAAAACACAGATTAAGCCAGGCATGCTTTCACACACTTGTAATCCCTGTGATTGGAAGGCTGAAACAGAAGGATCATAGCCCATAGCCTCAGCAACTTAGCAAGACCCTGTTTCAATAAAATAGGGCTGAGGGTGTAGCTCAGAGGTAGAATGCACCTGGGTTCATTCTCCAACACCAAAAAAAAAAAAAAAAAAAAGAAATAAAGGAACACAGATTATCTGTTCTCCCATTTGGTAAATGCTATTCTAGGTACACACCTTCAGAATTATGGATAAAACAGAACTTGGCCCATCAAATGCTCTTTGCCACTAATTTCATTCATAAGAATCCAAGAAGTGAGCCCAGCATCATGGTGCACACTTGTAATCGCAGTACTTGAGAGGCTGAGACAGAAGGATTGCAGGTTCACGGCCAGCCTTAGTAAGACCCTGAAACTTAGTAAGACCCTGTTTCAAAATAAAGAATAAAAAACCGGTCTGGGGATGTAGCTCAGAGGTAGAATGCCCCTGGGTTCAATCCCCAGTACTGAAAGAAAAAAAAAAGAATACAAGAAGTGAATCCTTACAGAATTAAAAACCAACCAAAAGACATAACCAAAAGATCAGGGGAAAATTACAGGAAACCTTCATATGAAATCTCAGCTTTCCACCTTTGTAAGCATGCACTTTCCCACTTTTTATAGTAGTTGGTAACATTTTGAATTATAAAGGAATTATCTGTTACATAAAAGTGAGACAGAACTCAGCAATGACACTACACTTCTGGTTCTTTTTTTTTTTGCGGTACTGGGGATTGAACTCAGGGGCATTCTACCTCCGAGCTATACCCCCAGCCCTATTTTTTATTCTTTATTTTGAAACCGAGTCTCACTAAGTTGCGGAGTGCCTCACTAGGTAGCTGAGGCTGGCCGCGAACCCGGATCCTCCGGTCTCAGCCTCCCGAATGCTGGGATTACAAGCGTGCG
>PVLC010017337.1:0-33929 GCA_004027655.1 Graphiurus murinus
GCGCACGCTTGTAATCCCAGCATTCGGGAGGCTGAGACTGGAGGATCCGGGTTCGCGGCCAGCCTCAGCTACCTAGTGAGGCACTCTGCAACTTAGTGAGACTCAGTTTCAAAATAAAGAATAAAAAATAGGGCTGGGGGTATAGCTCGGAGGTAGAATCCCCCTGAGTTCAATCCCCAGTTCCGCAAAAAAAAAAAAACAAAAAAAAACGTGTCTGTGTGCAAGCAGAAAAAAAAGAACACTGAAAGTTACATATCAAAATGGTAACAGTGGTTCTGCCTTCCCATAGCATGATGACAGTTATCGTCTGCTTTTTTTTTTTTTTGGTGGTGCTGGGGATTGAACCCAGGGGCATTCTCTCTCTGAACTACACCCCCAACCCTTTTTATTTTCTATTTGGAAATAAGGTCTTGCTAAGTTGCTAAGAGCCTTGCTAAATTGTGATGGCTGGCTTCAAACCTGAGATCCTCCTGTCTCAGTTTCCCAACTGAGATTACAGGCATGTGTCACCATGCCCAGCTTAATCTATTTGATTTATAGTTTTACAAAGAGCACTTTTGTAATTAAAACACTTTAAATACTTTAATAAACCTTTTAAAATAAATTTTATAGAAAAGAAATCACATTTTCTGATAAGACAGTAGCCCCGAAATTCAAGTGTGTTCTATTATAGTGAGCTTAAAAGGGATTTACCTCCTAGGAATTGTTCTCAAAAATCAGTCTACTGCTAATTTCCAGCCTAAGGAAAAGATACCCTTTGAAAACATTAAGCTTCTGGCTGGTTCCTTCTAGAAAGGCTCACCGTTTGTATTATCACTTACTCTCAGGTCCTACTTAGGCTGCTACTGGATCCATTAAGTATTGATTAGATTTAATTTCTATGAATTATTCATGTAGAACATAAAAGACATACCTAAAACATGGTATTTCCACCTTCGGATTTCCTAAGCATATGACTTTAACACATGTGTAGTCAAAATATGAGTGACATCAATAGTAAATGGAAAAGACACAGTCCAAATACTATGTCCCAAGAATAAGATGGAATGAAACGTGTGTAAAAGAGAGACAAAGCACAGGAAATGTATCGCTTGAACAAACAAGGGGTCTAACTGATAACTAACATTTCTAGAAACCCTAAGACTCTTCTACTTGTAATTTGCATAATAAAAGAATACCACAAAGTATGCTTCTGGGTATAACAAATACATCTGAAATTATTTCTTTGTGTATGTGTATGTGTGAGGGGCACTACTGGATTGAACCCAAGAGCACTCTACTACTGAGCTATAACTCCAGCCTTTTTATTTTTACCTATTTATTTACTTTTTATGGTATTGGAGATTGTAGAGATTGAACCCAGGGGCATTCTACCTCTGAGCTACACCCTCAGTCCTATTTTTTTATTTTGATACAGGGCCTAAGTTGCTGAGGCTATCCTCAAACTTTCGATCCTACTGTTACACCCTCCCAAATACTAGGACTACAGGCATGTGTCACGACACTGGGCTCCTTTTTATTTTGAAACAAGGTCTCACAGAGTTACTGTTCTAGACTCAAACCTATGACCTATTTGTCTCAGCCTCCCAAGTACTGAGATGACAAGCGTGTGCCACCATACCTGGCTTGAAATTGTTTCTCTGAAAATAATTTAAGAACATCATTCAGGTGAGAGGAAATGACTTGTATCACATTATAATCATCTAATTATAAAGCTAGACTTTGCTTTTTTTTTTTTTTTTTGCAGTACTGGGGATTGAACTCAGGGGCATTCTACCTCCGAGCTACACCCCCAGTCCTATTTTTTATTCTTTATTTTGAAACCAAGTCTCACTAAGTTGCGGAGTGCCTCACTAGGTAGCTGAGGCTGGCCGCGAACCCGGATCCTCCGGTCTCAGCCTCCCAAATGCTGGGATTACAAGCGTGCGCCACCACGCCCGGCTAAAGCTAGACTTTGCTTTTTAATAAACTAGTTTACTAAAAAAACTCCAGAGAAGGCTGAATTGTATTTAGACCATGAAAGGGTACTATCCAGTTTAATTAAAAGTCGGATGAAAAACTACCACTTTCGTAACTAATTGCATGCCTAGCTGCATTACCATTGTTTAACAGGCCAACAATTAAGCAATGCCAAAACACACTATCTTAAAATAAAGGTGGAGTCTTAAGCCTGATTGAACTGTTTCTTCTGGCATATCTGTCCATCAGTTAGTCTTTTTTTTTTTTTTTTTTAATTCTTTAGTCTCTTACTCTACAGTGTCATTTGTTAGCTTCTCCTCCACACATCTGCTCTTGGCTCCTCCCGGCAGTATTCTCTTATGTTCTGGTCATCTAACATTAGCCAGCCATACACCACCAAACTCCCCACCTTCCACAGGGTGCTTCAAATTCATTCCTTTAAGCCAGGCGTGGTGGCCCACACTTGTAATCCCAGTACTTGGGAGGCTGAGACAGGAGGATTCAGGTTCGTAGCCAGCCTCAGCTACTTAGTGAGGCCCTCTGCAACTTAGTGAGATCCTGTTTCAAAATAAAGAATAAAAAAATAGGGCTGGGGATGTAGCTCGGAGGTAGAATGTCCCTGGGTTCAATCTCCAGTACCACACACACACACACACACACACACACACACATATATAATTCATTTCCTTAAGCAAACAAAAACAAAGAAATTATTCAGATTAATAAATCTAGCTAACGGATTTCTGCAATGTCAAAACAGATTAGGCCACAAGGAAAGAGAAATCAACTTGCTTTACCACCTCCTTACTCTGCCACAGACAAAACATGGGAAGGCACAACCCTCTGTCCCCTACTCAAATACCAAGTGGAAGGTCTAGCCTCCTCTTAGTATTTCAGGTCACCAACAGTTGGAGTGGTCAAGTGTTTCTAATAAAATATAACCAATACTTCAACTCTCTCCTGGAGTAGAGGCAAACTGAAAATCTCCCAAAAAGAACCCACTAAAAACACTAAAGGGAAATGTACAGTTTACCTTCGCCTTCAGTCTTTCTAGGTTAGTTGTTCTAATTACCTGTGACATTTGCTGTGGCTACCACATAGAAAGGCTGAGCAGTCCAAGAATTATCTATCATCAGGCAGACAGAAAATAGGATAAAAAACATAGGAGTTTGAAGGGACTTATCGATTAAAAACCTCTTGACTAGAAAACTCCCCTTCACACACAGGTGCATCAACGGTTCTGCCAGAACTGCAGTAGGTTTTACTTTTTTTCAGACACTACCAACTCTTGGTTCCCAGGGGATGCAGGAACCTAAAGGGCAAACATAGAGAGCAGGCACCAATTCCCACCCTCAACAAACAGCTCAGCTGTCCTGTGTGTCCCACACTGAAGGATAAAATAAAACTGTAATTGCAAAGTGTTCTGCATGAAGGGCTGTCGGTACAACAGGATACCGTTCAGTCATAAAAGGAAATGTACTGATCATATCACAACAAGCACAAACCTTGAAGACATTAGGCTAGCTGAAAGAAGCCAGATGCAAAAGGCCACATATCAAATGGCTCCTTCTGAATATATGAAACATTCAGAAAAGGCAAATCTAGGGAAATAAGGTAGATCAGTAGTTGCCTGGGACTAGGGCTATAAATGGGTACCAGGGGTCTTCTTGGGGTGACAAAAGACGAAAATGTCCTAAAATGGGTTGTGGGGATGACTGCACAACTCTATACTTTTACTAAAAATCACTGACACTGAAAACAGATGAGTTTATGGCATGTAAATTTTATCAAAATGAAGGTCTTTCATAAAAATAAACATAAAAAAGGGTTCTGCAGATTTTAAAAACTTGGGGACTGGGGCAAAAGTATTGTTTTTCTCTAAGCTTCTCCTTTAAAAGGCATAACAGCAAAAACAAAAAGGGTTGAATTAAACCTTGAGGTCTTAATCCACCCTGTCACCCTGTCATCTGGAAGTGTCATTCAGAATCTAAAGTAACGTAAATAGTGAATTCAATTTGCAAAGACAAATAGACATAGGTCCTCAGATGCTCTATCTAAACTAGGACTAAGCCCGAATATGAATGCTGTAGGTGATCTACACCAGTCTTCAGTATCACTAGCACGCCGGGCAAGTCAAGATTCTAAGACCCTACAGGTTTGAAAGGCAGCCTCGGTCTGAGAGTTAACCAGTCTCATTTGCCTGACCTGCCCCAGGCTTCCTGAACTGGCTCCGAAGAATCTGTAGTGGCGCGTTGTGCACAGATTGCGGCAGGGCAAGGAACTGAGGCGAGTCACTTAAAATGTGACACCGAGGTGTCCCTGGAAGGACATCTACGGCTGTCTGGAGGCTCCGGGCCACCGCCGGGCACAGCATCTAGCTGCGTTCAAGTGTATTCCACGTAAAACAAAACAAAAAGCCCCTAACAACTGGCGCCAGCTACTAAGCGGTGTGCATCCTGGGGAAGGCTGCAGGACGGACGAGGCGGCGGGGCGCGCGGGGCTGAGGCCGGGGGTGCAGGGCGGCCAGGCCTGGTGGCCGGGGCGCGGTGGCGGCCGTTGCGGGGACGCAATGGCGCCGGGGTGCAGCTGTGGCCGGGGCTCAGCGATGGCCGGGGCCTGGCCGCGCGCACACCTCGTCTCGCCGCAGTGCGGGCTGCCGGGGCCTGGGGCGCGGCCGGCCTCGGAGCGGGGCGGGACAGGGCCCGGGCGGCGCGGGCGGGCGGGCGGGCGGCCTCGGGGCGCGGGCGGCTGACGTACCTGCGGCGCCTCAAGCTCGGGGCCCGGGAGCCCGGGATAACGGCGCCTCCGCGGCGCTCACGCCTCGACTCTCCATTCGGGGCTGTTTACTCGCAGCTCTCGCGAGACCGCGGCGGCGGGGCGGGGAGGCCCGCGGCCAGGAGGAAGCGTCGCCCCGGCGTCCTGCGTGCCCTGCGTGCGCGCGCACCCGCGACGTGCGTGCGCGCTCCGGACGCCCAAGGCCCGGGAGCGTGGATGGCTGTTCCGCGACACTTGAGGATGAGGGCGGGGCGAGAGAAGAGGCGGGGCGAGAGAAGGGGCGGGGCGAGGCCACTTCGCTGGGGGCGTGGTCTGT
Source organism: Graphiurus murinus (assembly GCA_004027655.1). NCBI lineage: Eukaryota > Metazoa > Chordata > Mammalia > Rodentia > Gliridae > Graphiurus > Graphiurus murinus. Next base: position 5,051 of record PVLC010017337.1, read on the forward strand.
GCCGGGCCCGAGCTGCGGGCTTTAGAGCGGGAAGAGGACCGCCAAGCTTCCCAGCTTCGCTAGCTCCTGCCATCCACACCAACCCAGGTCCTTTCTCCCAAGCGAGGGCGCCCGGATTCCCGACCGTCGCCTTTGACACTCTCCCACCCCAACCAGGACACTTGCTCTGTCTCCCGCAGGTGGCGGCTGAGATGGGAGCCGGTGATTGGAATGCCTCTGGCTTCCACCCAAATGCCATGGATGCAACCTCCTGAATTCCTCACAGCCTTGGCTGACTACTCGGAGGGCTCCTGATAGCCCAGGGCATGTCTGCTGCCAGGGCTGTCTGTGCCTGGGGGGGTGGGGGGGGTTGTAACACTAGATGTTTACTTTGCTGCCAGTACCTGCACCCAATCCGAGTTCTTCACCTGGCCCTCAAGCTGGATAAATTCTTCCTAATCGACGGTCGGAGAGGTGAAAACCAGATTTGGCCATCATGGTAAAAAAAAATGACCCTGTGTGGGACTCCACCTACATTGCTCTGGAGGTGCCCAGCCAGAAAAGGCAGGTATGTGGTCCACTGGGTGCATGCATCATGTGTGCCTTGCTGGTGGGCGCTTTTTGAGAACTCTTGTTTAAAAGACCCCTCCCCACACCCCTCTGCATCAGGAATAAATATAGCTTTCCCAGCTCCTCAACCCTGTGGCCGTCCCCTAGGTCGGATGTGCTTCCCATGATCCCCGCCCATCCGGCAGTGGAGCTCTCCCAGATACCTGCTTTGCTCCTCTCCAGTTGTGCTCATGGTCCTCAGAAAAGGCCTGGGGAACCCCTGCCTGAGCATCTCAGGAAAGAGAGGGACCAGCAGTTGGGACAGACAGGGTGCCAGGTTGCTGCAGCTACAGAGGCTCCATGCCACCAAGGCCTTAAAGAAAGCAAGGGCAAGTGAGGCGAGAGGCGGCTGTGGCTCCCGCCTGCCTCAACTCCCAGGCACCTGCTGTGTGCAGCAGCATGGAAGTGCTCTTCAGTGACTCTAAGCACCGTATCTTCTGTGACAGTGACAGTCTGCAGTACACAAAGCACGTCAGCACCAAGCTCTGACTCACTGTCCTTTGTGTATTTGTGTGTGTGGGGGGGGGGGTTCTGGGGATTGAACCCAGTAGTGTACTCTACCTCTGAGCTACACCCAGTTCTTTTTTAAGTTTTGAAAGAGGGCTTGCTCAGTTACCTTGTTCCAGCCTTGAATCTTTGATCTTCTTGTCTCAGCCTCCCAAGTACCGGGATCACAGGCGTGCCCCACTGCACCCATTCCTTGATGAAGATCGCCCTCCTTAAGGATTTCCACAATTACACGCACAAACTCATGTTGCAGGCAGGTGCCAATATCCTACGTGGGAAGGCAGCTAGCCTGGCCCTGTACCTGCAGTGCCATCTCCCCGCCCCAGCCTGGCCCTGTACCTGCAGTGCCATCCCCCCGCCCCGCAACCTTCAGGACCTTACCAAAGTCATCCTGTGCCCGAGGCCCATGAGAACCGCCCAAGCCACCCCAGACAATGTGGATGATCTGCAGAACTCACACTCGGCACCAGCGGCCTGCAGGCCTGCTCAAGGGCTCCTGAGCCTGCAGCCAGTGCCCTCCTCACTCCCCAGCACTTGGGCCTGCACCGTGCAGCTCTGGCAGGGCTGCTTCTGTGATGTGTCCCTGCCCTGGGCCCCCTTGCAGGTCTGTTGCTGTGTGTGAAAGTTATTCTTCCCACTCAACCCAGCACAGGGGTTGTACAGAATAGTTCTACTGAATTCACAATTGCCCTTCCCTTGAACTGAAAATATTTGGGAGAGAAAAACTGCATCTTTACTGAACTTGTAAAGACCCTTATTTCCTTGTCATTCTTCCCTGAACAATACAGTGTAACAATGACTTCCATAGCGTTTACATATTATTATAAATAACCCAGAGAAGCCGGGCATGGTGGCGCACGCTTATAATCCCTGTACTTGGGAGGCTGAGACTGGAGGATCCGGGTTCGCAGCCAACCTCAGTGACTTCGTGAGGCCCTCTGCAACTTAGAGAGACCCTGTTTCCAAAATAAAGAATAAAAAATAGGGCTGGGGGTATAGCTCAGAGGTAGAATTCTCCTGGGTTCCATCCCCAGTACCGCAAATAAATAACCCAGAGATAATTTAAAGCATACAGAAAGATTTGTGTAGATTATATGCAAACACTTTGCCATCTTATAGAAGGGATTTTGGTATCCACAGGGGTCCTGGACCAATCCCACAGACACGGAGGGACTACTCTGGATGCAAGCCATGTGCTTGCACAGCTGACTGGGAGTGCAGCTCTCTGCAGCTGCCTAGCGTTGAGAGCGTACCAAACCACATATCACTTCCCTAAGAATAAATCCAAACTCAAAACCGAATTTATACTCAATGTACACAGCTCTCACACCATTGTAAAGCCAAAAAATTTTACATCAAAACATCCTAAGTCTATACTGAGACAAGAGACGATCGTGGATGAACTGGAGCTGGTTTTGGAAGTCACAGAATGTCAGGACTGGACACACCTCCTACCCCCCCGCCCTGCCCTGTTTGCAAATCAGACAAAATTTTATTTAACTGAGGTGGGAAAAGCAAAAAGGACTCCTCCGAGTTGCCTTTCTCTGGTCTCTTCCCTTTTTGCTTCCCACTTTCTCAAACCAACTACCCTCCAGCTGCATCCCCACTCGGCTGAAACGGCTCATGGCAGATCAACCATCATCTCCAGGCACAAATTCGTGGTCAAACCCACCTGCATCTTCTCAGCAGCAGCAGATGAGGTCTGGAAATCACTGGGGCGATGCAGAGGCTTACCAGGCACACTGCTATGCACAAGTTTGTTACTGAAGTATCCGCTTTAATGAATTACGATCACAAGGTAATTTCTGGTAAGCAATTCTAGGAGGAAAAAGAAACTCTGTTCCCAAACAGCCAGCTTACAAGCACTGGCAGCAAAACCTCTTCCAGAGGAAACACAGCAACTGCTTTTATTGTTACAGTTTCAATTCACAGATTAAGCTTCAAAGGTTCATATTTCCCACATTCTCAATTAGACACCTTATCCACAGTGGTCCAATTAACTCTCAAATGAGCTCCAGGGGGAGGAGTGTTTTACGAAAGCTAGAAAACCTACGGAAATTCTGTCTTCATCTTTCACTAAAGCTATGGCCAAATGCACCACATCACACCAACCAATCAGCAGGTTTAGCTGCTTCCCGCCAAAGGTAGAGTTTTAAAACATCGAGGATGGATGAGGTGTGTCTACTTGTTCTCATCACATAGCACGGATTCCATACCTGGACCACCTGCTGATGCTTTTGCACAAAGTTGCTGCTGCTGGTTACGCAGCCCCCAAAGTCCACACCTGTGCAGTACCTCCGAGCCTCCAGTGCCAGACCCTCTGCAGCTCTACGGGACCTCCCAGTGCGCAGCTTCCGGATCTTATGTTTTGAAGACATGATTTAGGAGAACCGCTTCGGAACTTACCCCCTCACCTTCTGAGTCCCAGGCCCTACTTGTCACTTCATGAGGAAACAATTCCATGTGAATTCTAACTTCCAACTAATTTCCTAGCTTCTATACCAGTGTCACATTATTAAGATCTGAATTTCCAATCTGCACTTACTGCCGTTTTTACATAGTGACTTACATCTTCTGAATGCTGCATACATGGCCCTCAAAAATGGCTGGCTTTATGAAATCTGAATTAAAGACATTTTGCAGATTTCAGTGCTAACCAATATTGGAGGGGTTTGTGTATAATTATTTTCACACCAAGAAAAGTACAATGCATAAACTCGTTACACAGACCAAAATGAGTCTTTAACTTATTTCAACATATACAATACATCATATAACACACATAATTTGTCCACATATTAACTACCATTCCATAAATACTTGATGTTCATATCAGCGATGCTACTGGAATGGAATATGACATAAAAAAAATGTATGAAAACCAGCTGCAACAAGCTCTAAAGGGTTAAATTTCAGTTATAAAATGGATCATAGGCTAAGAAATCACTACTTACCCACAATAATTATCTTATAAATCAAAAAGCGAGGGAGAGTTACCCATTACATATCCAAATCTAGGAATATATTAGTTCCATAGAGTTGAAAAACAAAAATATCATGGAGGAAGCAGTATCAAACATGGCAAACCCACAACACAAAACTGAGTAGGCTTGTTTGGTATGAAAAGGAATAACCTAAATCTTTAATACCCCACAAGCTCCCACATTACATCATCATAATAAGAATAGTGTGTGTGTGTGTGTGTGTGTGTGTGTGTGTGTGTGTGTGTGTGTTTTACTGAACTGGGGATTGAACCCAGGGGCATTCTACCTTTGAGCTACATCTCCAGCCCTATTTTTTATTTTTCATTTTGAAACAGGGTCTCGCTAAGTTGCTAAGGCTTGCCTCCAACCTGTGATCCTCCTGTCTCGGCCTCCCAAGTTCTGAGATTACAGGTACGTGCCACGAGGCCTGACTAAGAAGTCTCTTTTACAGTCCGTACCTCAACCAGAGAGTTGCTCAGACACACACGTCACACGTGGTTCTCCAGTGCGACCTCGGGGAAGAGCAGCACCCACACACGAGCAGTCCCACCCTGGAGCAGAGCAGCACCACCCACCACACTCCTATCTGCAGATTCCCACCGCTACCACTGCCAGCTACCTCAGCTACAAAACAACACTCTTCAAAAGTCTTCCTGGGGTACAGCTAGAAACCAAGACTAACTTGTCTGTCAAGGGAAAAGAGGTCATTTCCCTTTAAAACGCATGTGAAATGAGAAGGGCTGACAAGTCACACTGGAAGCGTTAGATTGCCGGGGCCCTAGAACACGTAAATCACACAGCTTGTCAACAGCTGGAGACAAGAAGCAACGACGTCGATTTCAGCTTCTCCCAGTCCTTCCGCCTCCACTGTTACTCTTCTGGCCGTGCACCTGGCCTTCGAAGTGGTCTCTCTGAAAGTCTGCCTTGCAAATGATGAATCAACAGTCATAAAAGAAAATACACAAGATAAACGGGGTGTTCCAAATGTCGGAATACTGTAGGTTACCACAAGTTGGCAAAACTTCTTCACCAACCATCCAGATTCACGCTTTGCAGGATAAGGCCTCCTTACGTAATGAGCGGTTGAGAAGATTTGCTCCCCACACCCAGAGCCATTCGGGCATATACTGAGCAAAAAGAAACTAAAAATGAAGGAGAGAGAGGTTAAAAGGTCAGAATCCAAAACCATCAACCCTAAAAACACAAGTACACAGATCAGCACATGATTTAATCCAATGGGTATCTACCAACCACATTAAATACAACAAAGGAGCTGGGTATGGTGGTGCATGCCTATAATCTCAGTACTTGGAGGCTGAGACAGGAGGATCACAGGTTCAAGGATCACCTTAGCAAGTAGTGAGACTCTCAGCAACCTAGTGAGACCCTGTTTCAAAACAAAAAAAAATTGGACTGGGGGGGTGTAACCTGGAGGTAGAATGCCCCTGGGTTCAATGCCCAACACACACACAACAAAAAAAAAAACACACAAAGCCGGGTGTGGTGGCACACACTTGTAATCCCAGTACTTAGGAGGCCAAGACAGGAGGACCCGGGTTCAAGGCCAGCTTCAGCTACCTAGTGAGGCCCTCCACAACCTATCGAGACCCTGTTTCAAAACAAAGAATAAAAATTAGGGCTGGGGATGTAGTTCAGAGGTAGAATGCCCTTGGGTTCCATCTCCAGTACCGAAAAAAACAAAACAAAACACACACACACACACACAACAAAGGAAAACTCCTTCCAGTGCTTCTATACCTTGTTCTGCATAAGTCACTACCCTGTCTAGGGGAACAGACACAGTGTTACCGAGGAAAAAGCTAAATAAACCCTAGCATCACTTCTCTTGGTTGACTTAATGACTGCCACTAATCTGGAGGTCATGGGGCCGGGCAATGCCTTATTGGTCTCCCACTGGTCTGCTCTTGGCCACACCTCTGACGTGTGGGTTGCCTAGGTTACTCTTCCGGGATTTGAAGGCTGCTTTTGCTGAAAGCCCTGCTCTTCACTGGGGCCTGCAATGTCCCCTGCGTGACTGGAACAGGATGGCGAGGCTTAGCATCTCTGGCTTCTTGTCACCCTGGTCTCCTCTGCTGCCTTAACCTTTGGGGCAGATTCTACTTGGCTCTGCACGTAGACTTGGTGATCACACAAGATATGTTTTGCCCAATGCTATGTGGACTTGCCTAGTCTCCACCTCCCTTTAGGCTAAAGACGCCCACTAGCCACCATGACTAGACACCAGACCATGAAAGGAATGACCAAAGGTGGCACCCGAGTTCCTGGAAGATCTCTGCCTTTACCCAGAAAAGACACGAGCATGGCTCCCGCTTTATTAGCCTATCCGTCTCTCTTTATTCCCATCCTGTATCTGCAGCCCCTCAGTCCCCCCGATTTGTGAGCAAAGCTCCCTCTTCTCCATTGTCTGACCACCACATGCAGCCTTTCTTTCTCCACGACATTTCTCCGGGACATTGGTTTTCACGTAGGATAAGCCTCCGAACTTGGTTCGGTAACAGCATGATCGGCACCCCAGCACCCTCTCCCGATCTGTAATGAAGCTGGACAAACCTGCACGTAGGGCTATAACTCCATCTTAATGTGGTATGAACAGGATGCTCACTGGTTAGCAGATACAAAGTCACTAGCACAATAAGTCAGCTGGGATACACCGATGCAGGTGTGGTTAGGACCATAGGAGAAGACCAGGTTTTGAGGGGCAGGCCAGAGCAAATTTAAGCAAGAGAAGTGAGAAACAGCAAGACCTGGGAACCGTGTCTGGGGACGAGGAGAGGGGCTCAGGAACGGGCAGGGGCCCCACTGCAGCTGCTCTGCTCCAGGGTCTCAACCCAGGACACTTTCAGAAAGCGACATGAGGGCGTTTCTGGCTGTCTGCTGGGTGGGTGCTCCTGGTGTCTGCGGAAGCCAGGGATGCTGCTCAGCCTCGTGCAGGCACAGGGCGGCTCCCACATCAAGGAAACGTTCGCCCAGACGCCAGTGGTGCTGAGACGGAGGAACCCCGAGCCGCTCTGACAGATTAAGACTGAATGAAGGTTCTAACACCTTGTGTGTTGAGGAAGAGAGAAGGATGGTCCCCAGGCAGAGGAAGGTCACTCGCCTTCCTCTCAATAAACGGGCCCAGGTTTCTCTGCACCTCTGCGAGGCCTCAACAAATAAGGAAGGGTGCCGAATAAAGAGAGGAGCCATTATCATTGACCTTGCAAGGACGCAGGGGGTCACTGAATAAGGACAAGTTCCCATGTCACTAACTACCTAACAACCGCCCTGGGACGCAGCGGTTCCCCGCAGGCTGCACAGAGCACCAGGTCAGTCACCTGGGACACAGGAGCCCGGCATCTGGCCTGCAGCCATGGGAATGTTCTAGGGGAAATAAGGACAGTGTCCTTGGACTTCTTTAAAGAGCCCGGACCACATGGGAAGAGGCCTGGTCACTCCTAGAAGCCTGTGCTCTGGAGAAAAGCCCTGGAAGCCCATGGGGATGAAGGACCCCTGTGGTGGTCCCGCAGGGGGGCCCTGTGCACCTGAGACAGGTCGTGGGCACCCCCTTCAACCTGACCGTCGTTGTGTGCTTTCAGTGCTTCTCCAGTGGGGAGGGGTCAGCATCTACAAATCTGTTCTTCACTCCCATTCCTGACCCTCATCTGCTTAGGGGACCAGCATTGACTGTGTTCTTCTGCCAGTTCCCCAAGGAGCCGGGGTGTACACGTGACTGGCGCCCACATCATTTCCCGTTCCAGGGAGGTGTTAGCACCCTGCTCAGCAGTGAGGGGTGGGAGGCTAACGGAAGAAGAGATAACTTGATCCCCTGGGAACTGACAGATAAACTACTGGGGTTTTAAACCCTGACCCTTTAGCAAACAACAGTTATGGGGAAGGAATGTCAAGCCCTTTGTGCAGGGAGCTGCAGAGAGAGAACCAAAGCCAGGGTGCAGGGGCGTGGAGACGGTTAGCAGTGAGTTTCAGGATCCTTAAGGTTTATCCACATCTGGGGTCCCGACCAGTTTGCCCGTGCTCCTCCGCAACAAAACCTATGGGGACTCCTGCAGCGGGGCCGTTCAGTGAGCCTCGGAGACCCTGAGGTGAGGAGGAGGTGCAGCTGTGCTGCTGGGAATCTGCGTTAGCAGTAAAAATGCAGATGTCCTTCCTCCCCCCCCCGCCCCCCGAGTCCGGGGTGGGTGGATGGGTGAGTGGGGCTTAAAGAGGTGGGGACTGGGCAGAACCAGAGGGCGGAAGAGTGCCTGAGCAGCATGAGCAAGAGCCCGGGGCCAGAGCTGCCTCAAGAGGTGGAAGCAGCTGTTGTGCCAGGTGTTACATTACCCTTCCCTGACTTCACTCTGACAGCCCTTTCCTGGCTTCCCCACACCCTCGCCCACACCTCCCCCCTCCACCTTTCCCTGCAGCGCTGGAGACCCGAGACACTCAGCAAACTCCTTTTCCTCTCCCTACATGCTCTCTCCGCGGTGTCACACACTCCCATGGCTGTCATGCAGCCCTGCAAGCCTTGATCTCCGCACAAACCTCTGACCTGAGTTCCCTCTGTCAGCAGCCACCTGGGCTTCTCGGAAAAGCTCCCCAGGACCTTGGAATCCAGCCGCACACAGCTCTCACCAGGCCCTGCACCTGACCACCCACCCGACTTCGGCCCTAGCGCTGCCCATCTGGGCATCTGGGCACACAGTGCCACGGACTTTGTAAAGCACAGACCATTCCTTCAGCCCTTGCTGGTCCGCCTGCTACAAGCTGGGAAGGCTGATGTCACTGTAAGTCACTAATGCAGGTCTCCAACAAGCTAAACATGCACATTTACTACCGACTTCCTTTCATCAACCAATAAGGATAGAATACCACCCTTATTTAATTCACAACGCAGGAGACAAACGCGAGTGACCAGCACAAATAAACTTCATACCATCATTTGTTCGACACAGATTTCCTACAGACTTTGCGTATGTGTGTTGGGGGGGTTGGGGAAGGGAGACTGAACCCAGGGGCATTCTACCTCTAAGCTACACTCCCAGCCCTATCTCATATTATTTTACTTTATTTTTTTAAACAGGATCTCACTAAGTTGAGGAAGGCCTTGCTAAATTGCTGAGGCTGGCTGCAAACCTGTGATCCTCTGTCTCAGCCTCCCAAGTACTAGGATTCCAGGCATGCACCACCTTGCCCAGCTCCTATAGAGTTTAAAGATAGAGGACTAGAATCTTGATAAAATTTAAATCTTTGTGACTCGGGTGAACAGCATTCAGAAGAAATACATACTGAGGGAAAATGATATTAGCAAAAGCTACCAGAGAAATGTGTTTTAGACAAAACAGCAATTGATTAATCGAATCTTTACTGTGAAACCGAAAGAAAAAAAATCGGTGATGTTGAAAATAATTTGAGTAAAATAAAAGTAAAATAGAAAAAACAAAGTTTTAATGGCTCTCTATAGAAAAATACTCCAGTAATTAAATTAGCCTCACAGGCTTTCTTGGCAGAAATATACAATTGAGGAAAATTCTCAATGTAAACAAAGTTTAATTGTGATTAAAACATTGATGTTTCATACACATAATCAACGTATCTATAAGGTCTAAACCCATCCTCATTATAGCTTCATTTCTAAGAGAACTTCAAAGCCAACAGCTTCTAAAACTACTTTTTAGGTGTGTCTACTTTTCTCATATAATTAAAGACCTAGGAAAAAACACTTAATATTATTTAAGAAACATTTAGCCAAATCTTTTGATAAAAGTGAAAACTATTGATGTATTATATGTTTGTTTGTTTGTTTTGTGATACTGGGGATTTCTACCTCAGAGCTACACTCCCAGTCCTTTTTTATTTTTACTTTGAAACAGGGTCTGGCTAAATTGATGAGAGTCTTACTACTTACTGAGGCTGTCCTCAAACCTGTAATCCTCCTGCCTCAGCCTCCCAAGTACTGAGACTACATGTGTGTTTCACCACTCCTGGCTTATATGTTTATTTTGTAGTAGTAAATCTAATACTCTTTATGCAAACAGTCCCAAAAATATTTGTTTGGTAATTAAGAAAATCCCAAGTATTAAAGAAAAAAATTCTAAGCTAGGGCACATCTATTTTCTATGCCTAATAATAAAAACACAAATGTATTATTATAAATCATTGAGTTCCCTCCCTTATACTTACAACCACAATTTTAAATATTTAACAAAGCTGGGTAGGTGGGCACATACCTGTAATCTCAGTACTTGGGAGACTGAGACAGGAGGATTTGCAGGTTTGAGGCCAACCTCAGCAACTTAGCAAGATCCTATTTCAAAGTAAAAAATAAAAAGGGCTAGGGGTATGTGGCTTGGAGGTAGAATGCCCTGGGTTAAATGCCCACTACCAAAAATATTCTTAAAAGACTCTAATCTTTGTCATGTCTGAAGAATAAATTAAAAAAAAAATTCTAGGGCTGGAGACCTGGCTCAGTGGTGAACGCTTGCTTGGCATGTGTGAGGCCCTGGGCTTGAGCTTCAGCACCATGGAGAAGGAAAAAAAAATCTGTGCTTGAGAAAATAAGTTGAAGAATATATTGAGATGTTTGTTACCTGAAATAATGGTTATATGAAATATAGACATATTTGGTGGTTTTGTTTTGGATTAACTATTCATTTAGAGGTACCCCTTTGAGCATTACTAGAATGTTCTTTCTTTCTTTTTTCTTTTTTTTTTGCAGCACTGGGGATTGAACCCAGGGCGTCATATATGCTAGGCAAGCGTTCTACACTAAGCTACATCCCTACCCACCTCACTTTATATATTTTTTTCTTTTTTTTGAGAGTCTCACTAAATTGCCTAGATGGCCTCAAACTTGCACCACCACACCTGGCAAGCATTACGAGAATCTTTACTTTGAAATTCCCATATAAATATTTAGTATTTTTATATTCCTACCATCCACTTATACTGAAGCAGCCTATTTTATCTTTTAGGTGTCACACAGGTTAAAGTTTTGAAAACTCTTAACAATCCCACAAAAGAGAACTTAATGTCTTAACTGAAATCATTTAAGAATTGGAATTGACAATTCTCTTCTTTCCCCATGAGGCTTCCATCAGATGTCTACATACTACTTAGAAAGGCCTAGAACCCATGAACCCCATCACAAGAACTGCTACCTGAATAGAGTGGGACCAGTAGCCTGTGGTTCTTTTCGAAATTCCGAGGGTAGACACAGCATGATGTGCGTATACTTTGGGTGAAGGCACCAACCACGGGAATTTGTGCAGGAAGCTGGTAGGTGTGGTCATGTTGGTAGCTACGTAGAATGGAATTAGGCTCTGCACAAAGATTCCTTTAGAAGCATACTCATATTGCAACGCTCTGCTGAAGTGGTCTAAGTAAGCCTGTTAAAACAGAGCAGGGAGAAGACTTAATTTGGGGGGAACCCAAAAGAAAATTCAGGACGGAAAAAGCCTCGCTTTTTGTCATTTCAGGAAAAAGTACAGCATAAGCCAACAAGAGCTGCTGACAAAGAAGTCAACAAGTAAGACTGAATAAATGTTAGGAGTTCACTGACCGTAGAAGCGGAAAATGCAGCCAGCTGGGGAGTGGGTTTGCAGCAGGAGCCCGAGGAGATGGTGACGATGGCGCCTTTCTTTCTCTCCACCATTCCTGGTAACACTATATGGACCATCAGACTAGCAGCAGCAATGTTCACATTTATGATGTCCCAGAGCTTGTCCTCGGAGACCTGGGTAAAATACTGGGGGTAGGGATAAAACACGCCCACGTTATTTACCAAGATGCCAATGTCTTTGTCTTTCAACGCTTCTCCGATGGGAGCGTAGATCTCACGGCCTCTGCTGAAGTCCGCAACTATGACATCGGTCTCCACTTTGTAGGTGTCAGCGATGTCTTTGGCAACCACCTGCAACTTCTCTTCATTCCGACTAATCAGGATGATGTTGAGACCTCGGCTCGCTAACTCTTCGGCGTAGGCTTTTCCAATCCCATCTGTCGCCCCTACGAGGCAAGCCAGGGATGGTGAGCATGCTCATTTCATGGTGCCGTCCAAGACGAATCTGAACTAGCCCACGGTCGGGCAATCCAAGAAAGAGTCACACTAGAAACCAAGCGGCTCTCGTACGTAGCAGTCAAGGACCATGCTGCACGATGAAGACTCTCCAGACACCCTGACAGACAGACGAGGCGTCGCCAAGTTGAAAAACACAGTAGGAAGTTGTTTCCAAACCTCCTTCTGGCCCGTGTGGGTGCCAGAGAGTGCTTTTCTGAGATACAGTGATAAATTAAAATGAAACGCAAAATAGGTGAAGCATTTCTCAAAGTGGCGACTGTTTCTAAGGACAATCAGAAACAGAACAAAAAGGAAAAGTGAGGGTAAGGAGGTGGGCCGGGCAGGCCTAGGGTCAGGAGAGGGTGGCTAGCAGGGACCAGAAGTCACAAGACAAGGTCCTCCTCAGAGCAGGCAGCAGAACCCATGAGCGTAAACAAAACAGGAACCAGAAAGGTTTTTTTGTTTTTTTTTAATTGGCATGCTCCTATGACATCACATTAAATACAATTAAGTGCCTCGATAAAATCATGTGTGACTTAAAATACCCCCAAACAGAAAAATACCCCCAAACAGTTTTAAATCAGTTACCGCTGACGACAGCCCATCTTCCGTACTGCTTGATCAGGTCTGCCCTGCTCCCCAGGCGAGGGATGAAGTGCAGCCTGATGAGGCTGTAGAAGTCGCAGATGACGGTGATGCTTTTTCTGGCCGTGTACCAGGCTCCGACCAAAGCCAGCGCTTCCATATAGCAATTGCAAGACCTGGCGATTTCCCTGTACAGGAGGTAGAAGCTGTCCACGGCAGCCATGGCGCCCTGCCTGCGGGGACAGGGAGAGAGAGAGATACCCTTTGCTGAAGCAGGTAAAGGCACATGCTTTGGCTGCGCGAAGGCATCAGATCTTAACAATTCTGCGTTCAAATAATAGTAACTTTCTGAAAGCACGAAGTCCATGGACCCAGCTGCCTGACAATCTCATTATTTAACACTGGTGGCTTAGAAATTCTTTTCTTCCGAAGAAATTAATCTAAATAACTACCACAAGACACCAAATATCAAGACAGGCATGGTGGTGCATGCCTGTAATCCCAGTACTTGGGAGGCTGAGACAGGAGGATCCCAGGTTGCAGGACAGCCTCAGCAAGCAGTGAGACTCTCATCAACCTAGTGAGTCCCTGTTTCAAAACAAAAAGTAAAATAGGGCTGGAGGAGCCGGGCGTGGTGGCGCACGCTTGTAATCCCAGCATTTGGGAGGCTGAGACTGGAGGATCCGGGTTCGCGGCCAGCCTCAGCTACCTGGTGAGGCACTCAGCAACTTAGTGAGACTCGGTTTCAAAATAAAGAATAAAAAATAGGGCTGGGGTATAGCTCGGAGGTAGAATGCCCATGAGTTCAACCCCTAGTACCGCAAAAAAAAAAAAAAAAAAAAAAGGGCTGGAGGTGTAGCTCAGAAGCAGAATGCCTCTAGGTTCAATACCCAGTACCACACACACACACAAAAAAATTTCTCCTAAGATTCAGGCACTGTACTATGTGATACAGAGATAAACATGGTATGCTCTGTGACCTAAAGAATCCCTAGCCTCATGTAATAAGAGGCACGACTACAGATTTTTTAATTCATAGGACATCCAGGAGGGATGCTCATCTATTTGCTTTACTCAGAGTCAGAAGACCTATTTACTAATCACATAGAGCTAAGGTAGAAGAAACAGCATAGCATTAGGACACACACTCTCCCCAAGCTGCTGACAATTCCCTTCAGACAAAACTAAGCTTTCCTAAACTTTACATTAGTTAACAATGTATATTAGAAAACCAATACCTCCCAGGCTTGAAGAGATGTTGCTAACTTGTGCACAAAGCTTTCTGCCTGGCCCCTGAGGTTTAAGAGCAGTCCCACAGTCCCAGGCCCAGGCCACTTTTCTAAGTGTCTGCACAGCAGGCACTTCCTAAGCACTATGCTCCATCCATGTACCTGGGCAGATGCTGAGGCTTCTGAGACAAATTAGATAGCCTTGCCCCTGTGAAGAAGCAGACTTTCAACAAGATCACTTAACATGCCTCCATCAGGTGGCTCTGGAGAGGTTGGCAGAGGCAAGCACACGGTCCCTGGCAGCACGACTCAGAGAAATGAACCTCGTCCTAGTCTAACCCCAGAGGCCCTGCAGTCTGACCCCACTGTGTGCTACAGAGGGGGCACAAAACATCAAAATGACTGGAAGAGACTAAAACCAAATCTCGAGTAAAATTCAACCACAGGGCCAAGGAGCAATGGTGCACGTCTGGGATCTCAACTACCAGGGAGGCGGAGGCAGGAGGATCACAAGTTCGAGGCCAGTCCAGGCAACTTAGTGAGACCCTGTCTCAAAACAAAACTCCACACCAGAATGCCTACAACTTCAACTTCTTATAAGAAAAACATTAAAAACTGAGATTCTGTGTTAAAACATACTAAGATGGAAGTTCCTGAAATAAGTTGTGTTTTGTGTGTGTGTTTTATTTTGTTTTAGTTTTAGTGTTACTAGGGATTAAACCCAGGAGCATTCTACCATTAAGCTATACCCCTAGACCTTTTATTTTATTTGAAACAGGGTCTTGCTAAGTTGCCAAGGTGAGCCTCCAACTTGCAATCCTCCGGTCTCAGTCTCCCACCTACTAGGATTACATGAGTGTACCACCACACCCACGTATAAAATAGGGCTGGGGGCTGAGTGTGGTGGCGCACACTTGTAATCCCAGTATTTGGGAGGCTGAGACAGGAGGATCAGGGCTCACCGCCAGCCTTAGCTACTTAGTGAGGCCCTCCGCAACTTAGTGAGACCCTATTTCAAAATAAAGAATAAGGCCGGGCGTGGTGGCGCACGCTTGTAATCCCAGCATTCGGGAGGCTGAGTCCGGAGGATCCGGGTTCACGGCCAGCCTCAGTTACCTAGTGAGGCACTTCGCAACTTAGTGAGACCCGGTTTCAAAATAAAGAATGAAAATAGGGCTGGGGGTGTAGCTCGGAGGTAGAATGCCCCTGAATTCAATCCCCAGTACCGCAAAAAAAAAAAAAAAAAAAAGAAGCTGAGAGGGGAGGATGCAGGTTCACGGCCAGCCTCAGCTACTTAGTGAGGCCCTCCACAACTTAGTGAGACCCTGTTTCAAAATAAAGAATAAAAAATAGGGCTGGGGGTGTAGTTTGGAGGTAGAATACCCGTGGGTTCAATCCTGAGTACCGCAAAAATAAATAAATAAATATAGGGCTGGAGGTGTAACTCAAAGGTAGAATGCTCCTGGGTTCAATCTCCAGTACCACACACACACGTGCACAAATAAAATAAAATAAAGTGTACATGCATCTTTGGTCATAACCAATCAAATACCAGGCCACACAGAAAGTAAATGAAAAAAAAAAAAAAGTACTTGTATATACTAGGACTTTTAAAACAAACTGTGCTAATATTAGAGAAATGAAGACAGACTAGAAACCACCTAGACACCTGGAACATTAGGTCTGTTCCTCTGGCAGCAGGTGGGCGCATATCTAGGATGTTAAGAGGAAGCAAAACAAACCACGTGCATGGAGACATTCTGGGGAAAGGAGGCCAGGCGCACTCCAGTGCCCACGGAGCCATGTGCAGGCGCGTCTGCCCCTCCAACCCCGAGTCTTCAAGCACTTGCACTTCCTCGAGGTCAGTCTCTAGCGAAGCCACCTGCCCTCGAGGGGGGCCCATTTCCCCGATACGCTTGGCGCTCTTACCTTCTGTCTCCAGTTCTGGGCCTTCAGCAGTGTGCGGCTGTCCTCCGGAGGCCAAACTGTGAACGAAAGCCAGGAAACCAGTTCCTTTCTTTCTTGTAGCTCAGCTGGGAATGCTTTAGATCAAGTGAACACTACAGATTCCCAAAATTACGGAAACTCTCAGACCACAAGTGGGCAGCGAAGTGTTTGCCGAGCATGAGCCAGCGCCTCGCAGAGCAGGGCATGGGTCGGCCTGGGGCCGGCGCAATGGCTCTGGAGGCCTGGACTGCTCCTCAAATGAATTCTCATTCCTCAGGAACAGCGCAAGATGAAGGGATTCAACTCACACCCACCAAACTCACAGAAGACTCATCAATTCAAACACAAGCATGGTGACGAATAACGAACATCAAAGCCGAGAAGCCTAAACGCGTGTGCATTGGTCTGTAGAGGATGCCCCTTAGGAAAGTCTATGTGAAAAACCAAACGACCTGAACAGCATGGCAGACGACAGCTGAGGACACGGTGATGGGTAAGCCAGGATCCCCCGCTGTCCTGTACACACACAACTTACAGAAAGAGACCCTGAGCAATGCCGGGCGGCAGCAGCCTGCTGGAGGGGGGAGGGGTCTTGCAGGCTGGCCTGGCAGCGCTTCCCTCCTCTGCCAGGCCAGGCAGAGGGAGGTCCATCGGGTTCTGTGGCGGTCTCACTGCTCAAGACCGAGAAAGCCCACTGTGCTTGCAGCTCAGAGCATGGCGCGGTGGGTGTGAGCGGCTGGCAGAGGCCAGGCTGCAAAATGCCTCTGTGCCAACCAGGAGGCTCTGCACTCAACCGGGGCGCCAGGGGCGGGTGCTGATCTGGCAGCAGCACAAGGGCTGAGCCCTGGCCGCTCTGGCTGGGTGAGAGCAGAGGGCTCTGCAGTCCAGCTGCACCCAGACACCTCACCTGCCTGCTCAGACCCCAGGGACCACGGACAGGGAAAAACAGGAAGTTATCAGCTCACTGCATCCTCCCAGCATCTCCCTACTCTTACACACAGCATGGAAATAACATCTTCCTGATGAAAGAAGAAACCAGGCCTTTCCCCAAAGCCATTCAGTTCTGAAAGCTCATGGCCTTTCCGAGACCCAGTTTTAAAGCCATTTATTACACAGCGGAGTCTAGCAGCCTACTAGACTGCTAGATACTGAGCTATAGCAACTAGCTCATTTTCCGCTGGACAGATTAAGCATCTTAGTCTATGGTGTGGTCTCAGTGTTGGTGCCCAGCCCATCCGCACATTGGGCCCTAAGTCCCCAGGCGATGGTATCAGGAAGCAGGGTCCTTGCGAGGCGACTAGGTCATGAAGACAAACCCAGACGACATCATCCTAGAGGAGCGGGCCCTCGCCAGACACCAGATCTGCCTGCATTTGATGATGCCCTTCCCGGCCTCCAGCTCTCTGAGAAATAAATGACTGCAGTTTATAGGCCACCCAACTGAGCGAAGGCTGTATCTTAGAGACACTCATTACACGGAAAGCAACACTAAAACACAGTAAAATCCTGATCCCTGTGTAACTACCTATAAAAAGCTGTTATGAAGCTTTGTTTTCTTAAGTGGAGTACAATAGTGGTTACGAAAGACTGGGAGTGCTGGGTGCGGTGGCACACGCCTGTAATCCCAGTACTTGGGAGGCCGAGACAGGAGGATCTGCAGGTTTGAGAGCAGCCCCAGCAATAACGACTCTCGGTAACTTAGTGAGACCCTGTTTCAAAAATATAAAAAATAGAGCCGGGCATGGTGGCGCACACTTGTAATTCCAGTACTTGGGAGGTTGAGACAGGAGGATCTGGGTTCGAGGTCAGCCTCAGCTATTTAGTGAGGCCCTCTGCAACTTAGTGAGACCCTGTTTCAAAATAAGGAATAAAAAATAGGGCTGGGGGTGTAGCCTGGAGGTAGAATGCCCCTGGGTTCAATCCCCAGTACCGCACAACAGCAAAGGCTAGGAGTGGGGAAATCGGGAGATGTTGGTCAAAAGGTACAAACTTTCCATTATGAGTAAGTTCTGGAGACCTAAGGTGCAGCGTAGTGACTAGTTACTACTACAGTGTACACTAGATGGGCCAAGAGAACAGACTTTAAGTGTTTTTACCCCACCACACACACAATGGTAACTATGGGAGGTGATGGGTATGTTAACTAACTGGATCCGGTGCTTCTTCAACAACGAATACCTACTCAAATCATCATGCTGTACACCTTAAACATATGCAATTATACCGTGTGGTAAAGTTGGGAACAAAGATGAAGTGGGAAAGCTTCTTTTAAAAGCTTTGTTTCCAAGCCAGGCGTGGCGGCCCACGCTTGTAATCCCAGTACTTGGGAGGCTGAGACAGGAGGATCACAGGTTCATGGATCACAGCTACTCAGTGAGGCCCTCTGCTACTTAGTGAGACCCTGTTTCAAAATAAAGAATAAAAATAGGGCTAGGAGTGTAGCTGGGAGGCAAAATGCCCCTGGGTTCCATCCCCAGTACTGCAAAAAAAAAAAAAAAAAAGCTTTGTTTCCTTGTCTCTACAGAAAAACCCCAAAACCAAACCAAACCAGAAGAGTCCTCAAGCCAGGGAAAGAAGAGCCTTTTCTGTTTCCCCAGGACAATCCAGGACCACAGTCATTAGAGCTAGATTCGTGGAAACCTGAGGAGAGGAGTCAGAGGAACTATGGAGAAAACTGCAGAAGCAAAGTCCCCTCCTCCAGCACCAGAGTGGATGGACCACTCCCCAGCCACAGGTCAGCTGCCCCTCCTCCGGCATCAAGGCGACCCCCCTGGACCACTCCCCAGCCACGGGTCAGCTGCCCTTCCTCTGGCATCAAGGCGACCCCCCTGGACCACTCCCCAGCCACAGGTCAGCTGCCCCTCCTCCGGCATCAAGGCGACCCCCCTGGACCACTCCCCAGCCACAGGTCAGCTGCCTCAACTTAGCAGAGTGAAGGGCAATAAAACCAAACAGAAAATCCTTCAGGAAGCAAGCGTCCGGGGAGAAGACTCTTGACTGAAACGCTGACCTCACCGACCTACTCAAATGAACAAGACCTGGGCTGGAGGTAAAACAACACAAGATGCTTTTGAGAAAATGAATCAAGTATGACAGAAAAGGCTGTCAGTGCGCCACCGAGTGCCAGAGCAGCCAGCTGATAACGGCCCCGGAGACATGGAGACATCTACATCCAAATCCCCACGCCAGTGTACCTTACACAGCCAAGGGGGCGTGGTCCAGCCACTGAGGACCCTGCCTGGGGAAACGATCCTGGACCACCAGGCAGGCCCAGGACAACCACGCGTGTCCTCAGAACAGCGGGCGGGAAGAGCAAAGACAGAGAAGGCCGTGTGGCCTCAGAGCATTGCCTGATGGTGCCTGCGGCTGGATTTGAAGATGGAGAGAGAGGTCACCAGTCAAGGACTGCGGGCAGCCTCTGGATGCTGGCAGAGGCGGGGAAAAGGAGTGTCCCCAGAGCCTCCAGAAAGAGCGGGCCTGCTGACACCTTGGTTTTAGCCTCACAAGACACGGTTTATAGACTCCTGACCTTCAGAGCTATAAGATAAAAAAAAAAAAAAAAAAAAAATTGTGTTAAGTCACTGCTTTGTGGTCATCTGTGACAGGAGGAGGTGAGAGGAGACACAGGAGTGGAGGGGTCGGTGGAAGGGGGTGACAGATGGATCAACTGTCACCATGGCTTTTAGGACGATAAAAGAGACATGCCTAAGACACAGCCGTTAAGTGTTTTGAGGAACCGGAAAGTCTCCTCAGAGAGTCTGCTCGTCTCTGACTGGAGAGGGGCTGCCCCGGGCCCCTCAGCATCTCCAGCCCCAGTGGAGTGTACGGTCCCCCTCTTCAGTGAGGCTCCAGGGCTGTGAGTGTTGATTTCACAGAAACCGTACTTTTTGTCGGCGTGTGAATGAGCCAGTGCTCCGAATCCCGCCCGCCCTCCAAGGCCAGCTCAAGTAACTCCTCGAAGCTGGTTCAATCCCAGCGTTACCTCCGCACCCTGCCATTAGCCCTGGGAGCCAGGTTCCCTTGGCCACTGAGCGCCCTGACCCATGCCGCAAGGCTCGGCCCGCTGCTCTGCTGCCACCTAGACATCTGACTTGCTTCTCCAACCAGCTCAGGTCTCCCGGGGGGGGGGGGGGGGAGAAACTGTGTCTATCACTAGTTTTTTATAATAAAAAGAAAAACCCTGATAAATATACTCAGGTACACAAAACCTAGTAGGCAGAGCTCAAAGAAAAATACAACAAAATGCCCACCTGGTCACTAGTTACTTAACAAAACCAGGTCCGGGAGCCCCACAGGCTTCCTCCCCGGCCATGTCCCTTTGTCCACACTGGAGAAGCCTCTCTTAAATCCCAGCAGTCAGCCGGGCGTGGTGGCACACGCTTGTAATCCCAGCATTCGGGAGGCTGAGACCCAAGGATCTGGGTTCGTGGCCAGCCTAGGCTACTTAGTGAGGCACTCCACAACTTAGTGAGACCCTATTTCAAAATAAAGAATAAAAAATAGGGCTGAGGGTGTAGCTCGGAGGTAGAATGCCCCTGAGTTCAATCCCCAGTACCGCCAAAAAAAAAATAATAATAATAATTAAAAAATTAAAAAAAATCCCAGCAGTCATTGTTGACTGTGGGCTCAATCCCTTGTACTAGATAATAATTAATAATAATTATTATTAATATTAATTAATATTAATAATATTACTAACAATAATAGCAGCAAATTTCTTCACAGCCTGGGGCTAAGGTGGAATTTCTGAAATAAAACACAATGAGCACAACCATAAAGGGAGGCAGACCGGTAAGTTTGCCTACATGAAAATTAAGATATTCAAGCATGCATTCTGAAGCAACAGTACTGTTGCTCAGTGTGACCTGGTTTGACCTTCACATGAAGGACCCCACGTGTCCCACGGTGGCCTGCTCTCTCACCAGAGACGTTCCAGAACCTCGTCTGCCACCTGCCACTGCAGGTCACACCTTCCCTGCTGTCCGGTACACACCCCCAATTCCAATTCCGAAGCCCAGGCGTGTGGGTTGTTTTGTTGGTTTCACAAACAGTGCTGTAATGAGCATTCTCGTCCATGTCTCCCGGGAGACTGCTCAAGAGTCCTTGAAGGGACACGCCTCGTGGCAGAACTGCTGGGCCACCAGGCATTCACGAATTCTACTACATGGGGCCACAGGACCACACCAGCCAGCAGGGGGTGTGAGGCCCTGCTGCCCCCCCCCCACCACCTCCGGGTACTGCTCCTGGGAAGAGCTGAGGCTCCCCCTGGCCAACAGGGCGCTGCTCAGTGGTATCTCCTCTGTGCAGTTCTCTGACTTCCAACAGGGCTGGAATTCTTGTTGACTTTTTCCCTCTGTGAAATGTCTGTACCCACTTTCTGCCTTGTGTCATGCTCTTTTTCTTTCAGAATTATAAGAATTCTTTGAATCCTATAGATGCAAGTTCTCTGTTCATTTTGCTTCTGATGAACTGAGTATCTTAATTTTCATGTAGGCAAATTTACCAGACTGCCTCCCTTATGGCTTGTGCTCATTGTGTTTTATTTCAGAAATTCCACCTTAACCTCAGCTTGTGAAGATATTTGCTGCTATTATTGTTATTAACAATAATAATAATAGCTGCTATTATTATTATCTAGTACAGGGGTTGAACCCAGAGTCATTCTACCTTCAAGCTACACCCCCAGTCCTATTTTATTTTTATTTTTGACAAAAGGGTCTCACTAGGTTGCTGAGAGCCTCGCTAAGTTCCTAAGGTTGGCTTTGAACCTACAATCCTCCTGTCTCAAGCCTTCCAAGTACTGGGATTAAAAGGGTGAGCCACCACACCCGGTTGCATATTATTTTCTAGAAGTTTTATAGTTTCCCTTTTCAGATTTAAGTCTTTAATCCTGCTGGAGCTTTGTTCCAGTGTGACGTTGGAGTCTCATACATCTTTAATATTACTCCATGGCACCTAGCATACTGCAATGTACACAATATTTATTTAACAAACAGAATCAAATACTGCCTTCTGGTCAAAGCTCAAATTTCACTCTTGAGGAGAAAAAAACTTGACGAAGCTTCTCAAACTTTGTATCAGCACTTTGACAATGCTATTATTGGTATAGTTTGATTTTCTGGGATTTCCTTATTTTCTGTTGCCTGTTTTTGATCTCTAACAGTGAGGCTGAGTGGAGAGGGCAGCAATGGAGGAATTGGAAACTGGGATTCTTATCCAAGATCCAACACTCCTGAGTCTTATGTCTCTACTTGTGCAGTAGGAAATGAAAATAACAGCAATCCGATCCTAAGTACATACCCAAGACAACTGAAAACTTCTATTCACATTACCACATGTACACCCGTGTTCATAGCAGTCTTCTTCACACTAGCCCAAAGGCAAAACAACCCAAATGTCCATCAATGGATGAATGAACAAAAAGTGGCCTAACCATACAAAGGACTACTATTCAGCCATAAAAAGGAATGAGGTACTGATCCACACGATATCACGAATAGACCTTGAAAACATGATGCCAAGGGGACAGAAGCCAGACCAAAAGGTACATGCTACATGATTCCATTTGTATTACATGTTCTCAACAGGGAAATCCATGGAGACAAAAAGTGAATTAGGGATGACTCCAGGAGAGGGGTGGAGGAAGCAGAGCTAGTGCTCATAGGCTGGGGTTTCTTTGGGGGGTGATAGGAATGTTCTGGAATTAATTAGTGGTGATGGTTGTACGACATTATGAATATAATCTATGCAGCTGTACATTTTACAGTGGCTAAAATGGTGAATTTCATCTCAATTTTAAAAATCTTTTAAAAACAGAATTGCCTATTTGTTGAGCTCTAATGCCCTGGAATTTTCCTGCAGTGATTAAAACCAGACCGAACAGAGACTGCCTGGTTCCAGTGCCCCACTTAAGCGCTGTGTGTCCTGGGTAAGGTGACATCACGGCTGCGATTTCCTCAGTCATCTGTAAAAAGGGGTAAAACAAGTCTGGTATGGTGGTGCACACCTGTAACCCCAGATACTGGGGAGGCTGAGGCAGCAGGATCCCAAGTTCTAAGCCACCGTGAGCAACTTAGCCAGATGCTGTGTATAAATAAAATTAAGAAAGATGGAGGATGTAGAGCGTTTGCCAAGCACGTGTGATGTCCTGGGTTCAACGCCCAATACCCCATAAAAAGGAGGGAGAAAGTGTTTCTAAGACTATGTTGAGAATCAAATGCAGTAAAACATAAAAAGCACTTAGAAGGGTGCATATTCATAAGTGCTCAATAAACCTGAGCTATTAGCCAGCATTACTCAATGGTTGCTGTTTTTATTTTTGTTTTGTTTTGTTTGTGGTGCCCCTGGGGATGGAACCAAGGGCATTCTACCTCCGAACTACACACCAGCCCCTTTAATTTTTTTTTGCTTTGAAACAGAGTCTCACTAAATTGAAGCTGGCCTCGAACCTGCGCTTCTCAGAACTGTCTCAGCCTCCCAAGTACTAGGATTACTGGCGTGCACCAACCACACCTGGCTCTAGTCAATGTTTGGTGTTAGCTATCAGCTCTTCCAAGATCCGACTTTATGCAAAAGCCTCTACGTGTTTTATTCTTCTGGTCTCACTTGGCTCTCTCTTCAACCTGACCAGGCAGAACTATATATAACCATCCCCACTTTACAGACGGGGAAACTGAGGTTTTTTCAGAGACCATGAAACATCCCAGCACCCTACAGCTCAGAAGAGACCGGGCCCCCACACCAGGACGTGCACACGGCCTGCCCGGGGGGCAGCAGGTGCAGGTGTTGAGGGCTGGCCCGCCCTCCAGCCTTCCCCAGCGCGCCTGGCGGGCCCAGCGAGCGGGGCAGCACCCACCCTCCCCCAGGACGCGGCGGTTCTGAATTAATTCTATTCCAGACAAACTCGGCCCGCAGTGGTGCTCCAGCCGCGCGGGCGGGGACGGGGACACAGAGGCGCCCACCAGGCGGGGGGCTCCGAGCCTCGGAGTGGGCTGGGGCGAGGGGCGGCGGGGCCGGGCGCCTGCGGAAGGCGGAACCTGGGGCGGGGACAGGGACGCGGAGGGTGGGCCGGGCCGGGCCAGGGGAGCGAGGGGCCCGGGGGCGCGGTACCTGCAGCGGCGCAGTCTCCGGAGCCCGTCCCGCCACTCCGCGCGGCCGCCGCCCCCGTCTCCGCCGCCAGCCGCGCCCCACGTGACGCGCGCACGCGCCGAGGGGCGGGGCTTACGCACGGCCCCGCCCCTGCGCTCACAGACCGGCCCGAGTGCGCGTGCGCGGCGGTTGCCGCGGCGACCCGGGAAGCGTTGGGCTGCCAACGACCCGGGCCCTGCGGCGGGGCTGCGGAGCGAAGGAGTAGGCATGCACCCCGAGGCCTCCAGGCCCGCGGCGGACGGAGCGCAGGAACCCGGCGTGGAGGAGTCCGCGGGGGACCATGGGGACGCGGGCCCCGGCGCCCGCAAGGAAGGTGCCGGCGCCGCCCGGGGAGGGCAGGGCGAGTCCAGCACCGTGAGCCCCATCCGCAGCCAGCAGTAGCCACCAACACGTTGAAGGACACTGCCTGCCCCTGAGCCGGACACCGCCCTGGGCCGCAGGCGCGCCTCTTACTACTGCATACAGATGGGGAAGCCGAGACTTGTAGAGGGTCTAAACTGGGCATGGTGGCGCACACCTATAATCCCAGTACTTGGGAGGCTGAGACAGGAGTATCACAGGTTCAAGGCTAGTCTCAGCAATTTAGCGAGGCCCTCTGCAATTTAATGAGATCCTGTTTCAAAATAAAAATACGATAAGTCTCGGGGTGTGTCTCAGAGGTAGAATGCGCCCTGGGTTCAATCCCCAACACCACACACTTACCAGAGAGAGAGAGATTGATTCTAAAACTTGCTCCAAATGATAATCCTCAGCTAGTCAGTGGCAAAACAGAACAGAGACTCAAGCCTGGGCAGTGTGACTCCAGAGCCCTAGCCCTCCTAACTTTGGGTTTGTTTGTGATAGTAGAGATTGAACCTAGGGTCGTTCTGCCTTTCTACCTCCCAAGTACACTCCCAGCCCTATTTTACTTTCACTTTTGGAACAAGGTCTGACTAAATTGCTGAAGCTGGTCTGGAACCTGCAATCCTGTCCCTGCCTCCCAAGTACTGGGATTACAGGCATGCACCACCACACCCAGCTCCAAGTTTGGTTTTGAATGTATCTCTGCTTTGCTGTCACCACATAAGATCAAAAGCTCTCCTCCCCCTCTAGTCTGCAAGCAGACACCAGAGCAGACCATCCTGCTAGAATTCCAGTTTCCTAGTCCAGGGCCTGATGCAAGGTAGGGAGACTGGATGAAGAGCTGGCAACCAAAGTTTCTGGGAATGGGCTTAAAGATAGTCTCCTGCCTCTGCTCCCAGTGGACTGGGGTCTTACCAAAAACGCAATAACTAGATAAACTAGTTGATTTGTGTTTCATGGCTTTTGAACCAAATCAACAAATACATCTTGAACATTAGGCAAACTCTGTATGAGCAGCTGTGGGGAACAGATCTTGCTCAGTGAGTAGTCACAGGCTTCGGGGTCACCTGGGGTTCATGTAGCGGTTGCCAGCTCCCCACCTTTATGGCCGGCCATTGGCCTAGAGCTTAATGTCTCTGAGCCTCTAACGTCATCTGTAATCAGGGATAATATACAGGACTGTACAGAGATAATTATAAAGTTTCTGGCATGTTGGGCCACTAATAAATGATAGCCCTTTTTATTAATATAATGAATTATATATTGAGCACCTATTCCTCACTCAACAAACATTTACCTGGTGCTTCTATTGTGGGTAACTTATTCAGCAAGAAATGAGTGAGTGTAAGACGTAGTTCCTACACACAGAGGGTTCAGTCTTCTCAGAAGACTGTATAAACAGAGAGTAGCAGCCCTTAAAATTACACTTAAAAGTGCACTTGAATTGGCTAGTTTTGATTGATCTTTAAAACAAACAAATAAAAAACAATGTAAGGCTGGACATGGTGGCACATGCCTATAATCCCTGTATTTGGAAGACTGGGACAGGAGGATCACAGGTCCGCAGCCAGCCCCAGCAGTTTAGTGAGACCCTGTTCCAAAATGATAAATAAAATAGGGCTGGAGGTATAGCTTGGAGGTAGAACACTCCTGGGTTCAATCCCCAATACCACACACACACACACACACACACACACACACACACACACAAAATGTAAATACATTTGAATGACCCCATTGTCTTTATACCAAAGGGATTCCCACAATTTGTGTTTCTTTCCTTTGGGTTTTTTTTTCTTTGGGGAAATTTTTTAAAAGACAAAACAACAAAGGACATTGTAACAAACACCCACCTGTGTATTGCCACCAGAAGTTGAAAATGACTAATATTTTGTCATATTTACCTGCAGTCTTAAAGTCTTATTTCAGTTTTTTTTTTTTTTTTTCGGTACTGGGGATTGAACTCAGGGGCATTCTACCTCCAAGCTATACCCCCAGCCCTATTTTTTATTCTTTATTTTGAAACAGGGTCTCACTAAGTTGCGGAGTGCCTCACTAGGTAGCTAAGGCTGGCCGCGAACCCAGATCCTCCGGTCTCAGCCTCCCAAATGCTGGGATTACAAGCGTGCACCACCACACCTGGCTTCTTATTTCAGTTAAGGAAATAAAAACATTTCACATAAAGTCAATGTTCCTTTTCCGTACCCCTCCCCCATCCTAATCCCATTCTCTTTCTTCATCTAGAGTTGCGTATTGATTCTTCCTGTTGCCTGCCTATACATGTGTCTTAATGCAGAGCATGGGTTTGCGTGTTTTTAATTTATATAAATGGGCTCCTGTGCTTTTTATAAAATTTGTTTTTTTTTCACCCCATACATGTTTCTGAGCATAATTCACACCAATTGATGTAACTATGAGTGCATTAATTTCAAAGACAGAAGAGTAATTCATTGTTTTATATGGCCAGTTCCTCTGAATGGACATTTGCATTTTTAACAGATTTTAGCCATTACACACGAAGCAAAAATGAGTATTTCCATGTGCATCTGTACAGTTTTTATGGAGAGCCAACCGAGAAGTGAAATTTACATAGTATTTGCCAATGTCTGAAAAAATTGCTATACAATTAAGTATTCCAGACCAAAAGCAGACAGTTATTAAGTGGAAATGGTGTGTGTGTGTGGGGGGAGGTTTGTACATTTCTTGATCTTTTTAAACCGGATCTCTTTTATTTTACAGAAATTAATGATCCTAAGGAAATAAGTGTGGGTCCTTCTGACACATCCTACCAAAGCCAGCAGAAACCGAGTGGTGACAGTGGGGCAGATGGTCACTTAACTCAACCGAGAGATGACAGGGAGGATCGGGAGCCCAGGTGTGTGGGCCAGCTGCCAGAGGGAGCGGGGTGCGATCGCCCCCTTGTGCAGACAAGGAAACGGGGACTTTTGGAGACTGGATAACCCTCCCAGGGCCTAAGACTTGTGGAATAGTGGATTCAGGCTGGCTCTGCTTCTATGGCATGGCTAACCCCATGCTATTAAACTTTAATGCCAGACCTGGAGACAGAAACATCTTCGTTTCTCCATGACCCTATTAAAAGTGTTTTTATTAGGACATACACTGCAATGTCTAAAGCTGAAAGTAATAATAGTGGATGAGGCCCTGAAAGCTGTCTATACCAGGAAGAAGGGTGACCAGGAGGAGGAGGAGGAGGAAGAGGAGGAGGAGGAGGAGGAAGAGGAGGAGGACAATGATGATGACTGAAAATAAGTTTCAGGCATATAGGAGTTCAAATGTTAGACATACGTGGGTATAGTAAAGAGCTTTTGGAATGAGTTTACCCCTGATATTCAAATTTCTTGTCCATGTTTTTCTTTTCTTTTAACAGAATGACTAAGCATTTCCTGCAGAAACTGTGCAAGCAACACAAGCTCTATATTACTCCAGCATTGAACGACACTCTGTATTTACACTTCAAAGGTGAGACCTCCTGGAGGAGATGCCTCAGGCTGTTGTGGGATAACCCGGTCCCACTTGTGGGTCCTTGGCATCCGTGATAAAAAGAATTTTAACACGTGCCATTTAGGAACAAAAAGTAGGAATTTACTTAGGAAAAGAGGGAAAGGGAAAAAAAAAAACCCAGGTGAGCAGCCATCTTCCTGGCCAGATGCGAACACACGGCAAGAGAGCGAGGCGTGGCAAAACTCTGTCTTTTATACGCTTTTAAGAGGGGTGGGCACAGAAAAAGTCTGGACCTCCTCCTTCTTCAGGTATAGGTGGAAGGATAGGTAGGCGGTCCAAATTGGGTAGGTGGTCCAAATTGAGTCCTTCCTCTTTCTCAGGTTTCAAGATGGGTCTGCCCTTGGCTGTAAATTTCCAGTGTCCTTTGTCCTGGCTCTTAGGTGGGGGGGCAGGGCTTTAGGAGATTAGGGTAGGGAATTTCCTAAGGGTGGAGCTGAAGCGCTTTAGTTTCAGGTGTTTATATTAAAGTGATATTTTTACTTTTCCTTCCCATTTGTCTCCTTCCTGCCTACTTATTTCTTCTATCCTACATCAAGGTCAGGCACAATGACTCTGTCTAGTGGAATAAAAAATTGCAGGGAGAGCTGGGCGTGGTGGCCCATGCTCGTCATCTTGTCGTGGGATAACCCGGTCCCACACGTGGGTCCTTGGCTTCCGTGAAAAAAAGAATTTTAACACGTGCCATTTAGGAACAAAAAAGTAGGAATTTATTTAGGAAAAAAATAAGGAAAGGGGGAGAAAAACGGGTGAGCAGGCATCTTCCTGACCAGACGCGCGTCCCGGGTCCCAAGAGATCGAGGCGGGGTATAAGTCCGTCTTTTATAGGCTTTTGAGAGGTGGGCGCAGAAGAAGTCTGGACCTCCTCCTTCTTCCAGGTATTGGTGGGCGACAGGTAGGCGGTCCAAATTGGGCCCTCCTCTTCCTCAGGTTGAGATGGGTCTGACCTTTGCCCTGAGCATCCCATGGGGGCTGGG
>PVLC010017338.1:0-33708 GCA_004027655.1 Graphiurus murinus
GTGGGACTTGCCGCTCCCTAGGAGGTGTGGAATCTCACCTGCTCACACATTGAGTGACAGGAAGAATTTGAATCCAGGGCTTTCAATGCACAGTTCTTTCTGATTGGTAGAAGAAGCCATGTATTAAACACTAGAAACTCTTCTCAACATATTGCCCCCCTGGGATTCTGTTTCCAATCTTCTTTCAGGACAATGTCAAACCTTTGTTGGTGCATATTTTCATAGTGCCAGCTTCCTTTCCTTTCCTTTCATTTCATTTTTTAAAAGAGATAGGTCTGTGATGCTGGCATGGATTGAAAGGTTATATCACTGTTAATCAGGTATTTGCCCTACTGGCTTTTGTTTCTTCATCAGATCTCTTGCTTTTGATATACCAAATTTAACTTTATACTAATTTCTGCTTCCCTCTCTTAGGCTAGACAGGAACATTTAAGAAACTCTACCTCCATTTTCAGATTGGGGCTAAATTGCACATTAAAATATGGTCACATATGTCAGAGCACCTGCATTTAGTCATCTTCTTGTTTTCAATTGCTAGCCTAAAGTCTTGGCTCTTATCTATATTTAAAACTGACATTGTTAAATGCATAAGCACATCTGAATTATTTATATTTAGGTTTATACAGTCTCCAGCTGCAACCGTATATTTCAATATCTTTAAATTCCTCGTTGCCATCTGGACCAGATTGCTGCTAAATCAAATCAGATAAACGTTACCTTTCCACTACCTCTGATTTATATCAACCATTCATTTCCAAAAGCACAGCCCTGTTAAATCCAATCTACTTTCAAAAAGCTTATGAAATTAGCTCCGTTTTGAGGGTTTGATATTCTTTCTCTGAGGCTTCAACTTTGAAAAAGTCCATTTGGATAGATAGAAAAGCTGCATGGAACCAGCAGAGCTGGGAGCACTAGACTTCATTGATTATTGGGCAAATCTTCTGAGCCTGACTTCATCCAATTACTCAAGACTTTTCCCTAATCAAGTTATTGTGAGCTAGTTTATAGACCACAGAAATAGAATATGCAGGTTCTAAAGCATTAGGATGTCCCCTATAATTTAATCTGGCATCTTTCTGAGCTGGAGGAAAGTTTTAGCTAGATAGTCAAAAGGTGAATAGAAAGATGAAAGATGAAACTTTTAGAATTACATTTTTGTAGTTTTCTGTGTGTGTGTGCGTGTGTGTGTATGTGTGTGTGTGTGTGTGTGTGTGTGTGTGTGTGTGTGTGTGTGTGGTTACTGGGAATTGAACCCAGGGACCTCTGAGCTACACCCCTGGCTTTATTTTATTTTTAATTTGGAAACAGGATCTTGCTAAGTTTCTGAGGCTGGCCTTAAACCTGTGATTCTCCTCTCTTACCCTCCCAAGTACTGGGATTACAGGCATGTATCACCACGCCTGGCTACATGCATACTTTTTTAACCTGGAAAGAAAAAGTGGGGTTATATATCAAACAAATTAGAGCCAATCACTTTGTATCAGAAAAGTCTAGGTCTGCAACTCTTCTCTTATTGGTGAAAATAACAATGGCCTATGGTTTTGTCAATAAACACAGTCTATTCCTCAAGTAAAACGTCAGAGTGTTTTATGTAGAGAGGAGAAAGGAAAGTAGGGAGGTATCTAAGCAAAAAAAAAAAAAAAAAAAAATATCAGGGCAATAGGAGTCTAAGTAATATGCTCACATTTCTTTTATTTATATACAGTCAGCTACAAATACTGCCATTCTCTTTCTCTACCCATATAATTCCAAGTCTGAACTCATTTAGCAAGTCTAATGACTGGAACATGAAATATTCTCTAAATGGCTCCACTGAATGGATCTGTAGCCCATCGCTGTACAGTTGGAATGATGTCATAAATGGTCATATTTATTTTAATCCTTCCTGTATTTTCTAAATGGGAATGGGGAGGGGAAAAGCTGGGAGAAAGTGGTTCAAATGTGATATTCTAAGCCTGAACAACCAAATACAAGTCCTGACTGTAGAAAAGAAAAAATCTATTCTTTCTCAATATGACTAATGGTAATTTTTCTTACACACACAAAAAGAAATATGTCTTTCTTTAATGGTAAATTACCATTTATTGTAAATGTGCCATATGAAGGAAGCCATAAGTCATTATTATTGACCTATTATGATTCATTCTGCTTTACCCTGAATTTAATAAAAATGTGCACTTTAGGATAATACACTTTGAGTCTAAATGTTCTTTTCCTGGACTCATGCCCATTAGACTTTCCAACCACACAGCTTTGGGGCTCACATTTGACTCGCAGATCACAGATCATGATCACCGGGCTGTCCTTCATTGTATCCCCAGCACAGAGATGGTTTGCAAACTCTGACTTAATGGTCTCCTGTTCTGTGTGAAATCAAAACTTCCATCTAGACTCCCAGGAATGCTGAATCCCCAAGCATGTTAGTGCTGTGTGTAGGGCAGGATGGAGTGATGAAAGCCAAGAGAAACTCGTTCAGCTGAAGGGAAAGTGGAGAGGTTGGGAGAAGTTATTCTTGAGGAAAAGAGAAATTAAAAAATAGATTTAGATGAAAGGACAAGCAAAAACATACCATTAGATCCTTGAGAAAATAATAAACCTCATTCCAGGAGAGAAAAATAAGTATAGATTGTAAAGTGATAAGTAGAGAAAGGGAAGTCTTTTTTTAGTTAAAGTAATGGTTATTTAAAATATTCTAGCTGGGTGTGCACCTGTAATCTCAGTACTTAAGCAGCTAAGACAAGATTGCAGTTTTGAGGACAGTCTCAGCAATGCAGCGAGACTTTTAGCAACCCAGTGAGACCCTGTTTCAAAAACAAAAACTAAAAAGGACTGAGGAGGTGTAGCTCAGAGATAGAATGTCCCTGGGTTCAATCCCTACTACCAAACACACACAAAAAATAAATAAACAAATGAATAAAACACTGAAAATATTTTAGAGTATATCTCACTGTAGTATCTCTGGGTGGGAGTGATACAATTATTTTTATTTCCATTTCTATCTGCCTTATCTGCAATTAATATTTATTTCTTATTTAATATGTCTGCATGTTTTTAAAGTAGTTTATTTTGCCTAAAAGAGCAAGCTTTATTGAATCACATCCAGGATACTAATTTCTATGGATTTCTGATGACGTAGAAGATACCATGCCCAAGTCTAGTGTCTTATCATAGAAAGAAGTGACTGACAATATAAACTTGCAATTGAGACATTTCTGAGATGTACTCCAAATGTACAGAGAAGTCATTTTAATGCTACCATCTATCCAAAGCCCCAAACCCTTTGTTCCAAAGCCAGGATGCAGAGTGCGAAATATTTGAATGTGAATGAAAGAACAGAAAGACCAAGTTGCAGCACAAAGAAAAAACTCAAGTTTCTGGTTACAGTATCTGTGGTTGGTTTGATGGTGATGTTGAGAGAGTGAGAGAGAGAGAGAGAGAGAGAGAGAGAGAGAGAGAGAGAGAGAGAGAGAGAGAGAGAGAAGAGCTAGGCAGGCTGTGGGCAACCATTCAAGAAGCATAAAGTAAAGGTAGAGTAAGGCCTCAAACTATGTTCAAGGAAAATTGACAGTACATTTCCACTTCCAAGAAAAGGTAATATCAAGTGTTACCAAGGAGCCTGAAATGTTTCCAGAAGACAGTAACAGAGGGTAAATAAAGGGCAGACCAGAAAAATTATTATAAGTATAAAAGTGTGTGTATGCCAATTAGCAATAAATATTGTAGGAATAAAAATAGCCCTCAGCATGAAGAAGGAAGGTTACTTGGCAATTAAGGAAATTGAGAGGCTTATTGGACATCTAAAATATCGGGAAGGAAGATAATGAAAACATAATTGCAGATAAAAATTATAAGAGTGTCAAAAATGACGGAGGAGCGCTGAAGTTGCAAATGAAATGGAAATATCAAAGCTGTGCAGATAACATATGACTTGTGTCTTAATTGCTGTAGGTAAAAAGAAAAGGGAAGAAATGATGACAGCGGAAAGCGGAGCTCCTGCTTGTCTTTGAGAGTCACAAAGGGCAGATCACAAAGTGACATGGATGAAAAAGGACTTTTTCAAAGATATTCATCCTCAAGATTTTATTTAAAAATGTGGACAATCTGATTTGGGTATTCTACCTTTTTCCCCCCACACCTTAGGTTAAGCCATACAAGATTACTGCTATTCAACAGTTATTAACTGTTGAATTGGCAATTTCATATGGTTCATTTACTAGGATGCTCAGAGTAACCATTGCTTAATGTTAAGATTAATCATTTGTGGATTATTTCTTGGATTCTTTATGTAAGACATAATTTGGGAATTAAAGAAAAAAAATGAATCCTGTCTAGCCTAAAGCTATTTTTTTCTTTAGCATCTGTTAATTTCTCAGGATGTGGACATATACAGGCCACGGACTCTTGAGATGAGGCTTCCTGTATTTTTTATTGTATGTCCCAAGGGCACAGACACAAAAAGCATTTGTCACCAAATGATTATTAGAAACATGATCCCAAATAAAGTTTTGCTGAATTTTGAGCTAAATTTTTTTTTTAAAAATGAGTGGAGTGATACTTGCATTGCACCCTAGCACACAGTCCTGCATGGTGACTGTGTACAATCTGAACAGTATTTCTATAACATTCTCCCTATATTGGAAGTTCCATAACAATAAATAAAATAAGCAACCAATACTAAGCGTCATTAAATGAGTCTAATTCTGCTTGATGGATTTTAATAAATATTTACATTAAGGGAAACATTTCGACATCCCTCAAGGGGTTATTCTAGAGACTAACAAGACAAGACAGTTATTTTCAGCAACAGCCAAATAATTGGTATTTGATAGAGTTGTCTGATTCACTGATAATTAAAATTATAAATGAGTCTTGTTTGGCCTGAGTGATTATGTTTATGCTCTGGTGGCTCTGCCCTTTAAGTACTGGGGCATGTAATTAGACCCCTCTTTGACCTTTGAGTATCATGGTGACCACATCTAGGCTGTGACATCCATGGCCTAGATAAGTGCTTAGAACCAGATGGCGTTTTCAGACAGAATTAACACAGGCTCCTATTACCATTCTTTGGCTTGTCATAGACAATAGAGAAAATGACTTGGGAATGTCACATCTTGAACATGAGATGCTACTGTATCTTAAAACTTACTTTTATTCCCGGAAAAAGTTATCTATAGGCAGATGATTAAAAGTAGATTTTCTATGATTTCTTTTTCTCTCTTCCTTAAATTATTTTTAATTGTTTTTCTTTTTTAAATATACTTTTATTGGTGTATTGTAGTCCCACATCATTATGTTATTCAGAGGGATGGGAACATACATGCACACAGGACTTGGTGAGCTTCCCCCGGCTCCCTACACTTGCATTAAAATTCTACAGTGTGAGTGTGTGTGTGTGTGTGTGTGTGTGTGTGTGTGTATGTGTGTGTTGTGTGTGTTTGTGTTTAGATGTGACTATCTGGATTCTTCTAGGTACTGTTAGGTGGAACCATATGAAATTATCAATACTTAACAAGAATGTATATCCTCATCAACCAACTTGTGAGGATACAAATACCAGGTGAATATTTATTTTTAACAACTACATATATATGCATATATATATGTGTGTGTGTGTGTGTGTGTGTGTGTGTGTGTGTATGCATATCAATCATATACACCAGAATCGTGACATTGTAGAATGTAATTCCTAGCATCAAAAATATTCATGTCACAGGTGGATAAAAAGTCAAAATAGAGGCCAGAGGTTAAATAATATGTTGAGGAACACCCAGCTGTTGAGTAGGGGTCAGGACTAGAACTTAAGTCACTTGGCTTCACCTTTCTAGCTTTTTTCCCCTTAAAATGACCTATAAGGCTGGCATGGTGGTGCACATCTATTATCCCACTATTTGGTAAGCTGAGACAGGAGGATTATAGGTTCGAGGCCAGCCTCAGCAACATAGCGAGACCCTCAGCAACTTAGTGAGACCCTGTTTCAAAATAAAAAATGTAAAAGGGCTAGGGGTATACTTCAGAGTAGAATGATCCTGGATTCAATCCCCAGTATCAACACACACACACACACACACACACACACACACACACACACACACACACACACTATAGTTGGTGAGAGACTCTTGGCAATTAGATTAACATAAATTGAATAGTTCCTTTTAAGTAACCCCCAATATTATTTCAATACAATCTTCAAAGCATATTCTTCAAAGCATATTCTTTATTCTTTATTTCTAAAGTTTTATTTTTTAGCAGAGATTTTTCCTATGATTATCTTGCAGTAGGACCCAGAATTACCTTAAGCTTCAACATTTTTATGTGAGAGAGCCTTCGAACATTAAACAATTTGGTTGGAAGGTGTTAGTGGTATTTAGGGGAAGAAAGGGGACCTATCTTCTCACCAGAACAGTTCCAGTTGTATATTCTTTGAATATATGTTAGAGCTGCACATAATACATTTGAAAAAAAAAAAGTTTGGTAGTCACTAAAATCCATCAAATTATATAAGCCTCTAGGATATTTTATATGAAAAGGTTTACCTAAATCCAAAGTCTAATGAAAACAGCAGTTCAAGCTGTAGTCAATATTCCCTGGTCCCAATACAGGTAGATAAATGCTCAGGGCTCATCGGCAGTTCCTGCCACCCTTGTCTTGAATAAGCATAAACCTATTCCAATTGGCAGCCACTGCTTAAGGGAGATGCTGCATCTTGCCACATATCATTTGGAGAATTCCTTTATCCAACAGTGTCTGACATGTATTTTAAACAGCTATACATACCATATATACCAACTGAGAGAGTGGTTTACATGTGGTTTGTAGCAAGAAATACCAAGGTTTATAGGCATTGCCAAAGTGACCGGAGAAAGACCAAGACAGGGACAATATGTTTGAATTAGAGAGTATACAGAGACTATGGTGGGTAATTCAGAAAGAAAAGGACGTGACCATCTCCCATGTGACGTTTGCTGATGGCCTCGGTAGCTGCAGTGCCACCCTGTGTAAGCAACTAAATGCCACTGATTAATGCAACTTGTTTTCTTGACATTATTAAAGATAATTTACAATATGGATTCAATTTTAGAAGACCAGTATTTGAGGTACTAATAAAAATCTTGATGGGGACAAACTTTCTGTCACAGAAACAGTCCAAATTAAAATTAGATTTTAAGCACTATGATAATGGAGTTCCTAAATCCTAATTTTAAATAATAATTGATATTATTTCAAGATAATTTAATATGAGTGGCAAAAATTAAAATATTTGAGCATTTTATTTCCTATTTTTTTCTGGTGAAACAATACTATCAATATTAACCAATGTTAAAAAAATCTCAACAGAAAGATGACTGAAATAAAAGCTATCACTTATGAAACATTTAATTATATCCCAGGCAATATGCTAAGCTTTTTAGGTGCCTTAATTCATGTACTTCTCAAACTCTTTTCAGTTGATATTTTTATCATTATCTTATAGCTGAGGAAGCAGAGACAAAGAAAGATAGAGCTTTGTACAGAAAAATGAGGAAGATGTTTACCCTAGCTCTAATTCGTTTTGTGTCTGTCTGTATGTATGTATGTATGTATTTTGTGGTATTGCGGGTATTGGAGATTGAACTCAGGGGCATTCTACCTTTGAGTTATACACCCAACCCTATTTTATTTTTTGTTTTGCTTTTAGTTTTTGTTTGAGACTCTCAACTAGATGGCTGAGAAACTCGCTATATTGCTGAGGTTGGTCTTAAAACTGATCCTCCTGTCTCAGCCTCCCATGTACTGGGATTACAAGCATACACCACCATGCCTGGTCTGTAATCTATTTTAATTTTTTCCCCATAATGAATGAAATGAATGACATTGCCCCAAGGAGGAGGTTTAGAATTGTGCTATCCAATACAATGAGGGCCAGTAACTACATGTGGCTATAGGACACTTGAAATATGACTAGTTAGAATTGAAATATCATATGAATATAAAATATACACTGGGTAGAAAATAATGCAAAATAGATTATTAAAATTTTTACTAATTTCATGTTAAAATGATAGTATTTTGGATGTATAAGGCTAAATAGACTAAATAAAATATATTAAAATTAATTTCACCGTGTGCGTGTGTGTGTGTGTGTGTGTGTGTGTGTGTGTGTGTGCATGATACTGCTGATTGAACGCACGGACATTTTACCTCCAAACTACACCCCCAGCCCTTATTTTTTATTTTGAGACAAGGTCTCATTAAGTTGCATAGGGCCTTGTTAAGTTGCTGAGACTGGCTGCAAACCTGTGATCCTCCTGTCTCAGCCTCCCAAGTACTGAGATTACAGGCATGCACCCAGCTTAATTTCACCTCTTTTGTTTGCTTTGCATATGTATCTTGCATTGTATTTTTTCACTTTGAGTTAGGTTTATTCTTTTATTCATAATTGACACATAATAATTGTACCTATTTATGTGATATGGAGATGTATTTCCATACATATATACAATGTGTAATGCATGATCAGATCAGGGTAACTGGCATATCTATCATTTCAAACATTTATCATTTCTTCGTGTTGGGATTATTTAAAATCCTCTCTACTAGCTATTTTGAAATATACAATTAATTGCTGTCAGCCATAGTTTCCCTATTGTACTATGGAACATTAGAAGTTATGCCTCCCAAGCCATTGCACCTTTGTATCTGTGACCATCCTCTTTCCATCTCTCCTCTCTCTTGTTCTCCTCAGCCCTGGCTCCTGGTTGAAGACTATTTTTACTTCTATTTTACTTCTATGAGATCAACATTTCTTTTTTTTTTTTTTTTGCGGTACTGGGGATTGAACTCAGGGGCATTCTACCTCCGAGCTACACCCCCAGCCCCTTTTTATTCTTTATTTTGAAACTGAGTCTCACTGAGTTACAGAGTGCCTCACTAGGTAGCTGAGGCTGGCCGCGAACCCGGATCCTCCGGTCTCAGCCTCCCGAATGCTGGGATTACAAGCGTGCGCCACCACGCCCGGCTCTGAGATCAACATTTCTAGCTTCCATATATAAGTGAGGGCATGTGCTATTTGTTCTTCTGTGCCTGACTTATTTCACTTAGCATAACGACCTCCAGGCTCCTCCATGTTGTTGCAAATGGCAGGATTTCCTTTTCTTTCATTCTTCTGTGGAGCACTGAAACAAGCTCCGCACACGTGGCTGATCTGAGACACATGATCCTTCTACTCATAGTTGATAATAATTGGTCAGTAGTTGGCCATAATTCCTAATGGCTCTAGTATGGGTATAAGCATACTTATACTTAACTTCTTGGCTTTCAAAAAGCTCTATACTACTGTAATTTGCAAAAGAGAATCAGATTATTACATCCTTCTTGATGGAGTCTGTAATTCCTATTATGTGGTTCCTTGCAGACAAGCTTCCTTGAATTTTTTTTTCCAGTACTGGAAACTGAACCCAGGGGCATTTTACCTCCAAGCTACACCCCCAGTCCTATTTTTTTATTCTTTATTTTTGAAACAGGATCTCACTAAGTTCTGGAGAACCTCACTAAGCAGCTGAGGCTGGCTGCGAACCTGGATCCTCCAGTCTCAGCCTCCCAAGTACTGGGATTACAAGCATGCATCACCATGCCCAACTCTCCTTGAATGCTTTTAAAGTCACACAATAAAATACGGTTGAGTTGGGCATGGTGGCATGTATATGTATATATACATATATATGTATATATATGTATGTATATATGTATATATATTATATTGTTTATATCCCCAGAACTATATGTGTGTGTGTGTGTGTGTGTGTGTGTATGATTAAGATCTGGGATCATTAAGTCAGTAACAAAACATTAGAACTAAAGATAGAACTAGCATCTCTGTTGCTTAGGAAATTATCAGGCTTTTAGAAACTTTGTGCCAACAATAGGGGCAGAGACCAAGTAAATATTTCTTACTATAGATCACAATATCACAGGTTCATATATGAAGATATATAAGTTTTTGCAATTTTCTAGTTTCTCATATACAAAATTAAAGTAATAGTAATCTCTGACTTTAAGTGATCATTTTGATAAGTAGATGAGAGATGGAAGAAAAAGTAACAGCTTAGAGAAAATGCTTTAAAACAGGTTGCATGATTCTTCTCATGAAGATTGATCCTCATCTTGAAGCTGTCATCAACAAAAATTAAAAATATTTGATATGAATGTTTTTCTACAACAGGGTTGCAAATCTTTCTTGCAAAAGTAAAATTAAAAAATAAGGTGTATCAGCATGTTTCTCTTATGTAAACTTGAAACATACCTGAAAATTTCAAATAAGCCAATAGAAGAAAGAAAAATAATCTACGGGAGCATTATACAAATATAGCTCTTCAAACTTTTTTGTTGTGTTTTCTTTCATGTATTAAACTAACTTTTATGGTTACACTGATACCAAATATTTACTTTTTGTTTCCTACATTTCCCTACTTCACATTAAAGCATAAGCAATTTCTTATGCAATCATACTATTTTATAATCTTTTTCTTTTTTAGTACTGGGAATTAAACTCAGGGGCATTCTATCTCTGAACTATAGCCCCAGCCCTATTTTATTTTTTATTTTGAAAAAGGGTCTCACAAAGTTGTGGAAGGACTTGCTAAATTGCTGAGGTTGGCTAGGAACTTGTGATCCTTGTGTCTCAGCTTCCCAAGTACTGGGATTATAGGCATATGCCACCACACTTGGCTGTATTTTAAAATCTTTTAATTGCTGCAACATAATTCCTATATAGGTATAACTATAACATATCTTTTACCTGAAGTAGATGTTAACTTGTCCCTAATTTTACATTATCAAAAGTATTGTTTCAGTAGGACATGGGACAGTACTTGGGAGGCTGAGACAGGAGGATCACAGGTTTGTGACCAGCCTCAGCAATTTAGTGAGGCCCTCTGTAACTTAGTGAGACCTATTTCAAAATAAAAAATAAAATAGGGCTGGGTTCAATCCCCAGTACCAAAAAAAAAAAAAAAAAAAATAGTACTGAAGTACTGTTTCAATAAAGAACTTTTTGCATTTAGTATCATTCTTTTGTATTTAGTATCATTTTCCTTAGGATGTTTTATAGAAAGGGAATTTCTTAGCAAAAGATAGACTTCATTTTAACCTGTACTTTATTGTCTGGGATGTCCTTAAGAGAATTTCCCTTTGGTCTTCTTTTAAAAGTCACTTCACTCTCCATTGTTGAAATGGATAAGATAGTGATTAGTTGCAACCATTGACTACTAATTGACTTTCTTTGCACCTGGGAAAATAAGGTTTTGAATTCTCCTGGGAACCGTGAGTAAACAGGGAAGAGGCAAAGACTCCGCCACGAATGTTTGGAAAGAGATTTCAAGGACAGTGAAAATGACAAATCCTACTATTTAATTGTCAACTACAATAAAAAATAAGCTAGCTTTACACAAGAAGACCTCACCTATTT
The DNA here is from genome assembly GCA_004027655.1 of Graphiurus murinus. Classification (NCBI taxonomy): domain Eukaryota; kingdom Metazoa; phylum Chordata; class Mammalia; order Rodentia; family Gliridae; genus Graphiurus; species Graphiurus murinus. Next base: position 11,447 of record PVLC010017338.1, read on the forward strand.
AACACTGCAGCTTTTTTCTGGATGACATCACTCACATTCTCTGGTACCTGGAGAGTTGTGTGAACCATAAAATAGGGTAGTTCAACATCACTTTTGTGTAACTACAGCTTAAAAAAAAAACATGTTTATGCCACGAGCAGATCATGAGGAGATCATTTTAGTTCGCCTACATCAAAGGGATCCCCCTTTTATTTTGGCTGTACCCCAGCAGACAAAGGCCATGAACTTTGGCCATGTTTGTTTTTGTTTTGTTTTATTTTTCAATCTTGGCCCTGCCTAGTACTGTCAAAACAAAAGATATACTGCAGCTGTTCTTTTGAGAGATTTATGCTCATGTTGTCTCTTCCCTATCTATCTCATGGATGAGAAATAGGCCTGAGTGGTAGATATTAAGCAACATGGTATAGTGCAAATAGCATGAACTATAGGAACAGCTAGGCAGAAGCAGCGCATGGTGGTACACACCTGTGATCCCAGTCCTTGGGAGGCTGAGACTTGGGAAGATTTCAGTTTTGAGGCCAGCCTCAGCAACTTAATGAGAACCTGTTTCTAAATACAAAATAAAATAGGGTTGGGGGTGTAGCTCCGATGTAGAGTATCCCTGGGTTCAATCCCCAGTACCCCCTCCCTCCTACACACAGAAACAGCTGGGCAGAGTTTCTAATTCCTATTCTTCCATGTGCTGTCCAAGGGACAAGGAACAAATTATTTATGTAATTTTTAGGAACCTTTTCTTTTTCATATGAAAAATGGAAGGGTGATGCTTGCACACATGTTATTAGATTATATTGAGATGATGTTTGTTACAAAACTTGTTCAAATATTTACCAGTCCAAAGTGATGATACCTCTTGCCCCAAATTTAGGATTTCTGTCCTGATGCATCCAGTCTCCGCCCCCATTCCAGCTGATATTCTATTATTCCTGGGAGCTGAAGGTACACCTTGTCTGCATTTGATTCATTTATTCACCAAATATTTATTAAGGTTTTTCTATATGCAAGGCACTAGGGACAAATGGACAAGACAAACAATGTCCCTGTTTTTGTGGAGCTGACATCATAGTGACAGAGAAGGTGAGAAAACAAGATAAGCATATTGATATAAAGCAGTGACAAGTACTATCAAAAATATAAAACAAGATTGGGTAGAAGATGGAGAGTGAGGTGCCTGAGGCCTCTTGGGAGGGACAGGTGAGAGTATCCACAAGGCCCTCGAGACATTTGCTTCTTCCCTACTTCTGTGGATGCCTTCTTTTTTTCTTTTATTGGTACTGGAGATTAAACTCAGGGGTGTTCTGCCTCTGAGCTATACTCCCAACCCCTTTTATCTTTGTTTTATTATATCATTATTATTATTGTTTATTTTGCTGAGGGTCTCACTAAGTTGCTGAGGCTGGCCTTGAACCTGTGATCTTCCTATTTCAGCCTCTCAGGTACTGGGTTTACAGACGTGCACCATCATATCCAGCTGTTGGTGCCTTCTTGTGGGGAGGAGTGCCCATGGTCTATGACTGGAGGGCAGTAGAGTGGGTTAATTCTGACTCTTGTCTTTTCCCATGCTGACTCAGTTCAGCATCACTGGTTCTCAAAGCACAGAGTTTTCCAATCTTCCATGAACCTATACTCCTCAGGTTCGCGCCCTACCCCTCTATTCCAAGATGTTCCGAGCATTCATTTGAACCCATTCCCTCTTCTATTTCTCATCAGATTCCAGTGTTCACTTACACTCTTCAAAAGCAACTCCTTGTTTCTCAAGTCAATACAAAAACCCTCATATTTAGCAATTCAGGCAGATGTATGTTTTGATATGGGAGCATTGTGTCCATTACCCAGGATCCCACCAGAAGAAGGGACTGACTGGGCCTGAGATTCCTACTGGCTAACTTCTTGACTCTGGGCAAACTACTTAACCAGCCTTTGCCTGGGAACCTTATCTGTAAAAGGGACAGGAAGAAAGCCCTACCTTGTGAGTTCCATCATGAGGACTCAACATGGGTCCTAATGGTTGAAAAAAAAGAAAACAATGCTATAGGAATCAAAATTCTATCGTTGAAGTCTGGAAAGAGAGAGAGAGAGAGAGAGAGAGAGAGAGAGAGAGGGAGAGAGAGAGAGAGAGACAGGTCTCCTACGTAAAGCAAAATGCTATGCTGACCAGGCCTTGTTATGTTACAGGACTTTTCAAGTCTTAACAACTTATAAAGGCAAGGAAAACAACTTTAAAAGGTAAGGAAAGTCAATTAAAATCCAGTTGAAAATAAGAAATCCTGCCTCAGGGAAATTTGCAAAAATATTTTTGGTTTAGGGAAGTGGAATGTTATTTGATTTACTCCCAGTTCAAAACCACTTGGAAAAAGAAAATACAAAGGTCCAGGGACCTTTAGGGGCAGTCAGCTATATTGTCAAAAGTCAGTGACTTAATCTCCATCTATAATGAAGCTCATTTGCTTGTTTCCCAGGGAAGCTAACAGCCCTTTGCTTCATCATTTAATTTCTTTCTTTCTTCACTGTTTAAATCAGGCTTCACCCGTACAGACATTGGACTTGCGCTATGCCATAAATGATGTTCAAGGGGCAGGTAACCGCACCTGAATGGACTGGACAGCAGAGAGTCTGGAGTCTTTCCCACACATACAGACCAACTCTTGGAGACTACTACAGTTGGGTTCCCTCAGTAACCAGACTGCCTGAAGCTGTTTTCAAGCTGTAAAACCCATAAAGTGAAATTTATTGCACTTTGCTGTATTTTACTAGAGTTAGAGGGTTCAGATAAAATTTACTAGATAGATGTAAAACTCCGTTGATAGGAAAATGAACTGTTTTCGCAGGCACTCACATTGGGCCATTTTGATCACTGTGCTGAATCTAGCTAGAAGGCTCTCCCCTTGGTCCAGCATAATCCATGGTAGGTAAATAGAACAACCTTAGTTTTTTGAGCCCTGGGGCCAAGGCCAACAGAGCTAATCTGACCTGTGGCCCAAGTGCTCCAACCAGTTCTACTGCTAACATTCACCATCCAAGATCAAATAGTCTGCTCTTCTTCCTGTTCTGAAGAGTGGGTTGCTCAGGTCTCTAAGGATGGAGCTCACCGGGGAAGTACAGAATGGAGGGAATGGAGGGAAAGTCCTGTCCAATTAAGTGTCCTTTTAAGTTTCAGCTGTGGGTTACCCTGGAACTTTTTTTTTTGCGGTACTGGGGATTGAACCCAAGGGCATTCTACCTCCAAACTACACCCCCAGCCCTATTTTTAATTCTTTGTTTACTAAGTTGCCGAAGGCCCTCACTTAGGAGCTGGCTGAGGCTGGCTGAGAACCCAGATCCTCCTGTCTCAGCTTCCCACATTACTGGGATTACAAGAGTGTGCCACCACGCCCAGCTCCGGACAAGACTTCTTAATTCTGCTAGTATGTGGGGAGCTAATAAAACCTGCTTCTCCCAAGATGTTACTCTTCCTCATCCTCTTTGAAACCTAACCCAAAGAGAAGAAGGTAGAGATACAGGGAGGGAGAGGGAGAAAGAGAATGAGAGAAGGAGATTAGAATTAGAGTTTGGAAAAGATGGAAGGAAAGCACAAAGAAAGGAAAGAGAAAGAGAAGAAAAAAGAGGGAAATGGAAAGAAAAAAGTCTCCTCTAGGAAGAAACCTGATTGGATTGCTTTTGTTTTCTACTTTCCCTCCACCCATCATGCTGAAAGTGAACACTCCTATTCTAGCACAGATCAGAGAAATAGCAGTTTTCTATTCATAGTAGTGACCCCAAAATCCATTTAAAAAACAAACACTTAATACAAAGAATCATTTCAAAGGAAAAAAAAAACAATGACATATAACATCATGGCAAAACTTACTAGGTAGTCCTGGAATGACTGAACTTGGGAAAACATTACATTAGAGAAACTGTGGACACATGGGAGATATGAAATTGTGTTATCTTTGTTTTGTCTTTGGTATTTTTGTATCCTTCTCCCCCTATCACCACACTTTGCAGGAAGCCACAATGTTATGTCTTCTCCACAGCACTTCACTTCTCTCTTTGGGACAGAAGAAGATGATAAGTTCTTATTCTCTCCTACAATAGGTCCTGGAATTAACTCTGGTCATTATAATGTAGGCAGAAGGGAAGTTCACCATTTTCAGGCCCTGCCCTGAACATGATTTTCCAAGCCTTCCCTTTCTCTGTCTGCTGACTGATTGCAGAGGTTGGGCTTGAAATGGCTGTTTTGCAGAGTTTAGTCTCCTGGGTAAAATCAGCACATGAGAACCTCAGGATACCACAAGGCTGATTGATACATATGCTAAAAGGAGGTAAAGCAGGGCTGTCCCAGGACTGCAGAGGAAAATGAAAATATAAGAAAAGCACAGACTAAAACTTACATGAGGTAGAATGACTTACCTGGGGTCCATTAGCTCTTGCCAGGGCCAGAATTTAAATTCAAGACATTTGAAATGGAAATCAACTTGGCTAGCATATGCGACCTGATTAGATTCAGAGATGAGAAACAAGGGCGAGAGAGAAGATTAAGATGACGCCAAAGTTTCTAGCCAACATATTGCAAAAAAAAAAAAAAAAAAGAATATTAATATTAACTATGATAATGAACACCTTATTTCTTGTTGGAAATGAATATTTCCACTTATATCGAGTTGAGTTTAGGATACTGATGTGTCTCTGGTTGAATACAGTGCTTAGAAATTCAAGTCTGTGTATAAGAAGAGAAGTCAATCCCCAAACAAAGACCTGGGAGTCATTGGCACTCAAGGGCCAAGTATAATCAGAAAACAGGTCAAAATCACTTAGGGAGAGAGCACAAGACTACAGTGATAAGAACCAAACTGATGACAATGCTTGAGACTCCCTTTTGTTTACAGAGATTGAGGAACAAAGAGAATCCCTGACAGAGACACAAAGAAACAATCAAAGAACCAGAACAGCTTCTATTTAGATTCACTGTAATTCAATTCAATATCAATCCTTTAAGTGCCCATTAAGTCTAAGTTACAGAGCTGGGTTCAATGGATGATGCTGTGTATAAGATTCCTAAACACTTTTCCTCTATCCAGGAAAAAAAAAATCCTTCCTCCCATATGTATGACAATAAATGACCTGAAGACAGAAAACTATGCATAGTCAATCTCAAAGATGGTTCTACTGCTGGCTGCCCTTTGAGACTGGATATACACAGGAGACCACTCTGATCAAATCGATCCAGTGAGTTTAAACAAGCAACTAGGCAAATCAGTAAACAACTCCTCCCGTTGAATTGCCCTAGTCATTTCCTTTTTCTTTCCTGAATTGGCTAAATCAACTGCTCTGGCAGAAATGTCTCCAGTTGTACCCTTTTCACTCTTTCTAGCCCTATATCAGTTAGACTTGCTTTATCATGAAACTAAGAACAAGAACGGGAACAATTGTATTTGTGGATCTGAAGATCATAAAAGAGTGTGAGTTAGAAGGTACCATATGGGTAATTATATCCCAAACTGCTTATTTTTACAAATGAGGAAAATGAAGTAGAGGAAAGAAGAAATGATTAACACATACAGATCATTGGTGGCTGAATCAGACCTTCCAAATGAACAGAAAGGAATATAAGGCTTCTGCCTTCAAACTTAGCCCTTTCTCTCTCATGTCCTGTTTCTCTTTCTACAAGTTCCCCACAGCTGCATGGCTACTTTCCCAGTCTCTTGCAAATGTTTCTAAATATTTTTCTTCTATAAATTCGGGTTACCAAAATACAGAATAGCTGGTCAATCTTTTGGCCAGGTTAGATTCCTTACTTTGAAGCCAGAGCTCATGAAACAAAATTGGACACAGGCCACTTCCAGAGAAGCCAGGACCCTACATTTCCTTTGACATCAGAAAATCCTTCCAGATTCATAGATTGGGGGTTTGCGAGTAGTAGGATGGATAGAAAAGACAGCCTTGTAGAAGATCAATGTTAGTTTCTTTTTATAACCTTTGAACCAGTGAAATTGTATCTTTTTCATATTTATCCTCACTAATTATATTAGCAATAGACATGACTTGTAGGGGCAGGAACAACTCAGAAATATGCATTATTAAGGATGAAAGCTACCTTGAATTGAATAGTGTTGAATTAAAGGGAAAATGGATAAAAAAAAAACTCACTTCTGGGCTAAGAGATTATATGTCAAGCTGTAGCCTAAAGTGAATTTTTATAGCTAAGTTATAAACCCTTAGAAATACTGAGACACTTAACTGCAGTTGGCATCTTTACGATTAGATCAAGAGAAGTACCACCTTTAGAAACTACCAGATTCTCTCTAGCCACAGATGCAGCTTGGGGCACATCGCAGGAAATGGGGGAGAAAAGCTATGCTGAAAGAGGAACTGCATGCATTTGGGATGAACTGATGAACAAGAACTGGCTTAGAACCAGAGGAAAGAAAAGATGTAGGGATGGAAGAGAGAAATAGGGAACCAAACGGATGAGAGGAACAGAAGGGGAAATATGAAAAGGGAGAGGAATTGGGACCAGTTGAATATCAAAATAATGGTTATAGATTTGAACCTATTAAACACTATATAATAAAATAAAAATCCACAAATCAATACTGATATGGATTAATTAGTACGTAAAAAGAAGAGAAGCAAATGTTCTTCTTTGTGATAGAATGCCAACTAATCAATTTAGAATGAATGATGGAACTACGAAATCACCATTTGGCAATCATTGTAGTAATAATTGATTCAGGTAAGAATCAATGTACTGGCTAAAAATAGTGGGTAAAAGTTTGATGAGAAGAAATGGAATATTTACATATTCTCAAAGTAGCTTTCCATAAGATGCTTGTAAATCACAGAAGGAAAAAATGGCAGCCTTGAGTGGAAAATCTGGCAGATACAACCTTAATGGAATATTAAAGTTGGATTCGCCAGTAATAAGATAAATATACATTATCTACTCTTGAGGAGGCACTAAGACACAACATTGCTTTGGTGTTAGTCCTGCCCCAAATGTATCACCTGAATTTGATCACGACACGACAAACCCAAACTTAGGAATATTTTGCAATGCAACTGGTCAGTACTCCTGAAAACTGTCAAGGACATTAAAGAAAAAGAAAAACAGAGGCAATATTCCATCATGTTAGACTCCAGATTAAAGAAGTCTAAGAAAAAAGGATAACTAAATGTAATGTCATCCTGAATAGGATCCTGAATGAGAAAAATGAAACTTGGTACATACTTGAACTTGGTAAAATTTGAATAAAGTTCACAAGTTAGATAATAGCGTTATATCAGTACAAATTCCCTAATTGTGATAATTTTTACTGTGATTATACAAGAGAGCATACTTGATTTTATAAGGATATATTTAGGAGCTAAAATCATGGGCACAGCTTATTTTCAAATAGCTCGAAAAATAAATTCATAAAGAAATAAGAAGGAGAAAGAACAAAACAAAAAAAGCAAAGGTGATAGTGTCAGTACAGCATGTGGGGGGACCAGTGAAGGGTATATGAAATTCTTTGCACTACTCTTTCAATCCTCATACGTATCTGAAATCACTTTAAAACAAACAAGTGTCAAAGAAGGAGAGAGAAGAAGCAGTAAGTGACAAATACAGAGAGAAGTGAGGAAGAGCCATGCACGAAATATAAGTAAATGGAAGGACAAAATAAAAGATAACAAAAGGAAGAATAAGTGAGGAAAAGAAATATGTCAATTTTTTTTTTTTTTTTTTTTTTGTGGTACTAGGAATTGAATCCAGGGGCATTCTACTTCTGAGTTACATCCCCAGTTCTATTTTTTATTCTTTATTTTGAAACAGGTTCTCACTAAGTTGCAGAGGGCCTCACTAAGTAGCTGAGGCCGGCTGCGAACCCAGATCCTCCTGTCTCAGCTTCCCAAGTACTGGGATTACGACCGCGCGCCACCATGCCCCACTATGTCGATTCTTTTTTTTCTTTTTGTGGTACTGGAGTTTAAACCGAGGGGCATTCTCCCCACACCCTTTCCCCTAAGATATACCCCCAGCCCATTTTATTTTTTGTTTGGAAACAAGTTGCTGAGACTGTGATCCTTCTCTTTCAGCCGCCCATGTACTGAGATTACAGGTGTGCACCACAGTGCCAGACTATGTCAAGTCTAATAAGGAAATCGGGAGCTCATAGGTCCTTACGGGCTTCAGAGTCTAAGAACTCCCTGAGCTCACCTGCAAAATACAACAGGCAGGCATGTGATTTTTTTCATGGGAGAAGTTTTCTAACTTTCTTTAGATCTGAAAAGGTGGCCAACTTCCCCGCTCACCTGTCTCAAGGTGGCACATCATGGCAGGAGCATGTGGCAGGGCAGAACAACTCACCTCATGGCCAGGAAATGAAATAGAAAAAGAGGAAGAAGCTGAGGTTCCAGGCTCCCCTCCAAGGACATGCCCCCAATGACCTAGAAGCTCTCACTAGGCTCTACCTCTTAAAGGTTCCATCCCCTCCCAAGAGCACCACTCTGGGGACTGCATCTTTAACCCATGGACCCTTGAGGGATACAAGACATATAACCTATAGCAATGTTTGGAAACAAGTTGCTGAGACTGGCTGCTAACCTGTGATCCTCCTCTCTCAGCCTCCTAAGTACTGAGATTACAGGTGTAATTTTCCTTCAGATGGCAGGAAGGATTCCTCTGGAGGGCCATGCCATTGCCATGAGCCTGTTCCTGTGGGCAAGGTGGCCCCACAGAGACTTTACAAGAAAGGTTGTCCAGGGAAGAGAGGGCTTTCTATCTCTCAGCAGTTTCTGTGCCATTCTAAGCACTGTAGTGGCATAGAAACTTCTGGGGAAAAGGGAAATGATTCTTAAATAATGACCTCTGACCCCCCCCCCCAAGGCCTGTGGGACCCAGAGGTGCAGGTAGCAAACATATTCTAAAACATCGGGACAAACAGAGAATTTCAATCTTCATTCAACTGTCTTCTCCCTCCCTGCTCTTTTTCACTTTCTTCAAGGCCTTTCTTAAGCAAAAATAGAATGACATGGTGGAGGTAGCTCTGAGGTAGAATGCTCTGGGTTCAATCCCTGGTACCAAAAAAAAAAAAAAGAAAGAAAGAAAGAAAAGGAATGAGATGGAAAATTCCAGAAGTTCCAGAAGAAGGCTGCCATCAGGCTTGACTAGACTACACTAGGCAGACTCCTCCAGTAACTCATCAGTGCTCTTTCTGTAGCTTTCTTTGGTCACGTTCCTTTCTGTTGGTGTCACAGATATGTTCCCTCTACATGGTGGCTCTGGATACTTTGGGGCTTACATGGTCCCTAATTAGGGTGACCACATCACAGTTCACCCAGGACAGCCCTGTTTACATCTATCAGGCCAGCATGCTTATGAATAGCATCCCCTTCCACTTTCAGATGTGCACTCGCTTGTGCGATCAATCATGTGCTCACTCTATTCTTAGAAATTCTTGTGATCTTAGCCAGAGAGATGAACGTGAACTCTAATGCTAAGGCCACAAAAGGTCTCCAGCCCTGCAGGTATCACATGATCCCCTCTAACCAATTACCGTCTCCCAGGAGATGACCTACTCTGATTGGTCAGTTGGAGTCATGTGCTCATCTCTGATGTTGACAACATCTCTGTGATGTTGTCATGACCACATTTCTGTGTGGTCCCTGTAATTGCCGACCCCATTAAATGGGGGAGGACTTGTTCTAGAAAGGCAAAGAGGCTGAGAAATCAAAGAATAAAACGACAACAAAAATGAAGATATGCTCATCACACAACACATGCCTGAGTCCCTGATCAAGTTTTATGAAAGTGGTTCTCTGACTTTTATTGTTTTCAATTGATATTGTTCACCTGAACTGAGCTGCTAACTCTCAGAAGTTGAACTCAGGTACAGAGCAGATTTATATGAGATAGATATGAGTATAAGATAAGATCCCTGTCACATGTAGAAGGCACTTATGCATAGAGGACATGCCCTCACAATGTCTTTTAAATGAATTAAATTTTAGAAATAAAAATTGAAGTTAGTCATCAGGTGAAAAAGTTACTATTATATATACAGCTTAGTTTATTTGTTGTGCTGATTTCATGAGATGTATATTTTATTTTTTAGCTCTTTGTTGCAGTTGTGGTAAGGAAAGCATCAGACTACATACCTTTTTGACCAAAATAATGGAACTCAAATCCTATTTTTATGATTTTTAAATCCCATAATTTCTCTCCTACATCTGTGAAACTGATCACTATTTTATTTTCCCATATATTTCCCTTTCCCCTTGCTGTAATGCATGACAATTGTGAAAAAATACAAGGGACGTGAAGAGAGAGGATATAGAAAAACAAGGACATTTAACATCACATAAATATACTCAATATTAAAACTCGGTTGCACTTTATTCTAGCCTTTCTTTATGGATATACTATGGTCTAAGTGTCCCCTCTCAAACTTATGTGTTGGAAATTTGATCTCCAATACAACAGTGTTGCGAGGTAGGGCCTAATGGGAAGTATTTAGGTCATGAAGGCTACAGCTCCATAAATAGATTAATATCACAATAAATAGGGCTTTGGGGAGTGGATCTGGCCTATTCCATTATCTACCATGCAAGGAACAACATTCCTACTTTCTCAAGGATGCACCCTCCAGTGTACCATCTTAGAAGCAGAGATTGAGCCCTTGCCAGACATCAAATCTGCCAGCACCTTGATCTTACATTTCCCAGACTCCAGAACTATGAAAAATTCAATTTCTGCTCTTCATAAATTATTGAATCTCAGATATTTTGTTATAGCAATGCAAAACAGACTGACACCGGATAGGAAACATGTTGTGGACTGAACTGTGTTCCCACCAAAATTTACATGCCAAAGTCCCATTCCCAACGTGACTCTACGTGGAGATAGGGTCTTTAGGGAGGTAATTAAAGCCAAATGATGTAATAAGGGTGGGGCCCAAATCTAATAGTTCTATATTCAAGAATGTGTATACACAAAGGAAAGACCTGTGAGCACACAGGGAGAAGCTGGCAGTCTGCAAGCCAGTAAGAGCAGCTTCACTGAAAACCAGTATTGCTAGCACCTTGATCTTGGACTTCCAACTTCCAGAATGATGAGAAAGTATAATTCCATTGTTTCAGCCACCAAACTATAATTATTTTGTCTTGGCAGCCCAAGTGGGATAATATAAAACATATTTTAAACAAAATTGAGATTGTATTATACATACATAATTATGTATCCTTTTTCACTTCTTGAAGCTTTTCCGAAAAGTTTAAAATTTTTTGAAATTTGAATTTTGAAATAGAATAATAAATGTTTCATCATATGGATACACCCTTCTGATATCATGAAATATATTCTTGGTCTTCTTTCCCATCTTCTGACACACAACTGCTTAAAATCCTTGGAATCTCTAGAGTAATCAGAGTGTCATCTGTATGCTAATGAGGAGATCCTGGTGGTGGCTGGGGACCTTAGGTAGCTTTAGGAGGGGGGCTGGTCACTGGAAAGACCAAAGCATGATTAGAGGATTGGAACTTTTAACACTCCCTCCACCCCCTGGGGAGAGGAGAGGGCTGAGGGTCAAGTTGATCACTCATAGTAAAAAAAAATGTAACCAATCATGCTTATGTAATGAATCCTCATAGAAACCCAAAAGGGTATGTTCAGATGAGCTTCAGGATAGCTGGCCACATGGAGGTTTCTGAAGCATGACCTACCTGAAGAGGGCATGGAAAATTCCCTTCCTGCCTTGCCCAATGTTTCTCTTCTAGCTTTATAATAAATGGATAAATATAAATATAGTGTTTACCTAAGTTCTGTGAGCCACTCTAGCAACTGAACCCAAGGAAGTATTCATGGTAACCCAGACAGAAGTATAGGTGGTTGCCTACTAATTGTAATGGGTGTCTATCTGAAGTGGGGTATTCTTCTGGAACTAAGTCCTCAGCTTGTGCTATCTGATGCTAAATCCAGGTGGATAGCATTAGAATGAAATAGAATTAGAGGACACCCCACTGGCATATGCTGGAGGATTGGCTGGTATGTGGGAAAAATCTCTACCCATATACACATATCTGGTGTCTGAATTACTTGATTCATATGAGTGAGAGCAAGGAAAAACAACCCTGAATTGTTTAACTCATCCTCTACTGGATAGGTTCTCATTTGAAGAACAGCCAATTTTCTACCATGAAAAAAATTACATTGAGTTTCTAGTAAATAAACATTATTACAAATTAAAATTGACCTGCACTTCTAATTTTCTTGATAATATAGTCTTGCAGGTAAGGAGAAATTTTAAATTTTGACATAAATATCAAATTGCTTCCCAAAACTATAGTGCCAAATTTTACTTCCACATTACTTCAGAATCCCTGTTTTACTTCATACTCTTCACCATAAGTATATTTTTAAATTATCAATTTAATAGATGAAGCTTTTCGTCTTATTTGTGTTTTAATGTGCATTCATTGTATTGCTATAAAATAAAGAGTTTGTTCTATGATAATTATTGACCACTCAATTTCTTTTTTGTAGGCTGTCAATATTCTTTTATTATGTTTGTAGTTGGTTGTACTTTATTTATAATAATTTCAAAACACTCAATACTATGCATAAGAACTTAGTTTCCAACTCATTTGTTATGAAATTCTTTTTATTTTTAATGTTATTTTAATGTACATTTGTAAATATCTAATCCTACCTTTACCCAATTAAAACCACTAGCAAGCTCCAAGATAACCAAAGCTGTATTTCTTTCTACTCCTTTGATGAATTCGAATGTCCACGAAAGGTCTTCCATGTGCTGTAAAACCTTGTTATAATTTGGTTCATTATCACGAAGATTTTAAGTTGGGGCAGTTCAAAGCGTATTCCCTGAGCCAAGCTTTATTCATTGAAAGACTGATGTTGATGTTGCACGGTTAGCCTTTCACCTCGCCCTCATTCTGTTCTCTGACTCTGGCATTGTATAGGATACCAGAGGATTTGAACTATCAGGTAAGTTAGGTCTTGAATTTCCAATTACTCAGGGAGAGACTCAGCCCAGCACTTTCAAAGCTAGCCGTTCAATAGCCACCTAATTGGAAAAGTACTGTTTTAATCTGTGTCATGAAAACATTTGGAGTCTTTGGCCACCATCAATAATTAACTTTCTAACTGTTGCAGGAACATTGTCTTTTGTTGCACTGAAGAATTGTGAATCTGCCAATACATTTTGTGTTTCTAAATTGCCTGCGATATGAAAATAATATATATTGGATAAAACACAACAACAACAAACTATACAAACTGGATCAATCTTAAAAAGTCTCGTAGTGATTTCACATAATAATGTACCAAGCTTCAAATTATCCCGAATCTGAACATTTCTGCTTGCTTTGCTTGCTTTTCACATGTTTAAAAAATTACAGCTAGGCTTTTTTTCCTGTCCTGTTTATGACTGAACAGACATAATCACATTTGAAAGGAATGTCGTTTATGCAAGTCACATGACAGAAAAGAGTGAAAAAAGGAAGAGGTGGACCGTATTGGCGCATTTTAAAGTAACTCAGTTTATAATTTAGCAGATTTGTGATCAAATTCAGCAGCAGCCCTGAAGCCTTGAGTGAGCAGCTTGAATTCTCCCTCTTTCATTTTTATTCAGGAAAGAGCAGTAAAACCTCAAAAGTTCCTTGACTAATAAAAATCATGTGAAAGCACTAATGGCACACAGAACATATAGAATCTATGAGGGCAGAATTTGTCTTGCAAATAGGTTTTGTTTAGCCTGTAGGAAGCTAAAAACAGTGTGTTTGAGCACCCTTAGAAGTGTACACACTTCCCAGCTCATCATCCTTAGCTCCTCTTACCTTCTTACACTCTCCCAATTTTGCATCTCTGCAAACAAAGCATGAATCAGAAAGTGTGGGAGCATACACCAACTGTAAGTAGGTGCTTGTCTGAAACAGCAGTGTCCTGGACCTTAACCCAGACCTATTGAATCAGAATCTCTGGAGGACAGGGCCCAGGAATTGGTGCTTTTTAATAACAACCACTGGACAAATGTGAGATCTTTTTCTTATTTTTCATCTTTAAAAGAGCAACCGGGATGCATGCACAGAGTCTTCAGGGAAATTAAAAACACTCACTTTCACAGCCACCGGCAGAATGATCTAGAAGGGTCTAGCATGGATGCTTGTCTAATTGTATATTTTTCATGAATAACATTAAACATGAATAAGAATAGGCTTGGGAAATTATTCAATCTTCCTGAGTTTTCTAGCCTATAACATAAGGGCTTGTATCTTTAAGATTTTCCTGCCCCGACACTTATGACCCCAAAGAGAGGTCTCCTTTTGGGATTGTAAGAGGTTGTGTACCCTAGCCCCTTGATCGATGTGGGACTAACTCTGTGAAAGTCCCTAGATGTATTGTTTAAAAAATATATTATGCCAGCTGTCATCGACATGTTATTTCGGCCTTCCTCGCATCCTATTCTCCCTTTTTTTGTGGTGATAGAACTCTAGTTGGACTTTGGGGAATCATCAATCAAGGTGGGACTGTTAATTGAGGTCCTGTGACTCCACTTGGACAATCATATTTTCTTCTTGGAACTGGCTCAGTGCCTGGCATGACTTAGGGCAGAAAACAGGCAGAGCCTATCCATCTCAAAGGCAGAGCATGAAGAAACCTTTCGTTGTTCCGTTACAAAGGCCCAAATCTGCCAGGGTGCTTTCCTTTCCCAAACCAACAAACCAATTCTTTGGCCTACCCTTTCATGGGCCACCACAGATCTCAAAGAACACTTTTTTTTTTTTTTTTCATTTGAGTTCACCAGTGACAGCTTTTGCTACGAGCAACCAAAGAAATTTTTATTTTTTTCTGCTATCTAGAAAAATCTTGGCTGCTTCTTTCCCAGCATTTCTACAGCAGCAGCAGCGGAGGTGAAAGCTCTGGTCAGGGAAGGGGCTAGAGAAAGCTCACCTGCAGGAGAGTTTTACCCTCCCAGCTGAGGCCTGGAATTAGCCTGGCTTTCTAATTCTTGCTCAACTCCCCTGATGCGGCCTGACAGTTTGAGGAGTACTGTTTCTCTATGATAAGAAAGCATTTGCCTTAGGGAGGAGGGAGAAGATTGAATGGAAGTGTTTTATATTCACTTGAACCACAATTATTTTGCTGACACAGGGCAAGGTATTAACAGGGTTTTGCTGTTGGGGAATTAAAAGCCATTTGGCCTATTCCTTGTTCGGACATTTCTCATTTTTAATATTGTGGCTTAAATGCAGTTACCTGTGGTTAAAAAAAATGAAAATGTGCATCCTGACCTATAGGAATATTCAAATTCCTGCATACTTGTAATGTTTGGGGAATATCCCATTTGAAAGGCTCCCAACCTCCCTACCTATTAATCTCCCCCCCTCCATCCTCCTATCCCCTCTTTCTCAGGCCATCTATTCTGTTCTGTAGCATCTGGTCTCTTCCCTAGCTGTGCATTTGAATCATTTGAAGAGGCTTAAAAAGTATTGATCCTTCATCCCACCACAGAGATGCTGGTTTAATTGGTGAGGGAAATAGTCTGGGAATCAAGATTCATATAGCTCTTCAAGCGATTCCATTGTACGGTCAAGTTTGAAAATCTATGTTCTAGCAAATATGATCCAATGGCCAAATCCTGTCTTCCACTCTATTGTCAGTAAGGTTTCATTAGAGATCAACCATGCTCACTCTTTTATAAATTTCTTCTTGGTACTTGCTTGCTACAATGGCAGAGTTGAGTAGTTGTGACAGATATCTTATGGCCCACAAAGCTTGCCCCAAATATTTAGTATCTTGCCCTTGTCATAAAGATGTTTTCACTTTGCTCTGGAATAGAGGTTCTCAAACTTGCACATGCTTTGGTTACATTTTGCAAGGCTTGTTAGAAACACACGGTTGGGCCCCAACCCCAGAGGGTCTTATTCAGTAGGTCTGAGTAGGGCCAGGAACTTTGCCTTTCTAAGAGTTCCCAGGTGGAACTTATACTGCTGGTCTGGTATCACAGTTTGAAAACCTCGACTCTAAAGTCATGATCTTCAAAGCTTAATTGCTTATAAATCACCGACTGTGGCTCCTGTCAAAACAAGCATTCTGATTTGGTCATTCTGGAGTGAGACCTGCAATTCTGCCATTTCTAACAAGCTCCTGACTTCTGCCCAAGCCACTGGTCCGTGGACCACACTTTGAATAGCAAAGACTTCAAACATTCTTCTGATTTCCCAACTCTGAACCTTTGTTCGCCTTTCTGTTCTCTCTGCTTGAAATATCCAATTTTCACCCTTCTCAAGCTTTCTTTTCCCTTCCAAGAGCTGCTGCCCTCAGTTCTTTTAATTTGATTAGAAACCAACCAGTGTCTTTCCTATAGCACCTTTTACTTTTTTACCCTGTGCTACAATTACTCATATTCTATCCATTCCACCAGAAAGAGATCACCTTAACAAACGTTTTAGACACATGTAAGAGAACATATCAGAAACATATGAAATGAGAGAATCAAAGGTAATTGGGCTGGTGGTGTGCTCATCTTTATTTCTCGTCTTCATTCAAACAGGTGACAAAACTTTGGGGTTCTCTTGCCCCAATAGAAGTTTGTTTCATGGTAGAAAGTCAAATCTGCTTAGAATCACGAATACTTCTGATTTCATATGAGTGCCTAAAGTCACTGACGGGCCTATTTTAGACTTCTATCAGTGCATTGTAATTATACATCATAGTGAGATTCACAGTGATACCAACATACATGTACACCTCAACCGGTGTATTTCCCTTCACGTCCCCCCCAAACCACCCTCCCTCCTCCTCCCTACCTATACATGTTAGTGAGATTGGTAGTGATACCTTCATATTTGGACATAACATTATTTGAATTGTTTACAAAATAAAGTTAGAATGTTAGAGTGATACATAAATCCCCATGTTTATTGCAGCACAATTCACAATAACCAAATTATGGAACCAACCTCAGGGTCTGTCAACAGATGAATGGATAAAGAAAATGCGGCATATACACACAATAGAGTTTTACTCATCCATAAAGAAGAACAAAATTACATCATTTGCAGGAAAATAGAACTGGAGAATACCATGCTAAGAAAGACCAGCCAGTCTCAGGAAGTCAAGGGTCATGTGTTTTCTCTTACATGTGGAAGCTAAAGAGAAAATAGGAAACAAAGGGACTTGAGATAAATGACGAGAGAGGAGAGAGACCAGTAGAATAGTGAAAGGGGATTGAGGGAGGGAAAGGAGTGTCGAAGGGCCTCTTTTAAACATCCCAGGGGGAGTGTGAGAGCTTTTGAGGAGCAGAAATAGGTAAAGGTGGAGTTTTTCCCTCTCAGATTAGGCAGGGAGGCAGGGAGGACCCATGCCCCATCCCTGGTGGCACCCACGATGGCGGCAAGAGCCCAGATAGGAGAGCTGTGTGGTGTCTTTGTAGAGATGGGAAGCTCGGCACTGGAGTTCCCAGGCTTGGAAGTCTTTCTCTCCCAAGGGTGGTGTAGAAGCACAGTTACATGGCTTCAAGGGGTGGCAGGGGTTTGGCCAGTGCTGTCATGTGTGCTGACCGTGGTGGTTTAGAGTGAATGTGTCCTTGCTTTACATTCCAGGCACCAGATAAGCTTCTCAGAATCTTGTAAAACCTTAAGAGAGAACCCTATATGCCACCAGTCAGAGATGAAGGGACGCAGCTCAGCCACACAGGTGTGATGCATTCAACAAACCTGAGTTGGCAAACTATGATCCATAGTCATACGCATTTCTAGAAATATCACTTTAGGAAATAATAATCAGCTGGGTGTGGTGGCACATACTTATAATTCTAGTACTTGAGAGCCTAAGACAGGAGGATTGCAGGTTTGAGGTGAGTCTCAGCAACTTAGCAAGACCTTGTTTCAAAATAGAAAATAACAAAGGCTGGAGGTGTAGCTCAGAGGTAGAATGCCCTTGGGTTCAATCCCCAGTACTCCTAAAAAATAAATAATAATCAGAAATGTGGCCAAGCTTTATCTATAAATACATTCACCATGGATTTATTTAAAGTATTTTTTTAATTGATGCAACTTTAAAATGGACTACTTTTCAAAACCATATGCAAATGATTTTTTTTTTTTTTGCAGTACTGGGAATGGAACCCAAGGGCATTCTACCTCTGAGCTACATCCCCAGACCTAATTTTTATTCTTTATTTTGAAACAGGGTCTCACTAAGTTGCAGAGGGCTTCACTAAGTAGCTGGGGCTGGCCTCGAAACCGGATCCTCCAATCTCAGCTTCCCAAGTACTGGGGTTATAAGCGTGCATCACCTTACCTGGCTCCATATGCAAATGAATTTAAATAAGAAAAGTTATTCATAATATTTAGCAAATAGGTTACAAAATAGCATATATAATCTGATCTCAATTTTGTTTAAATATAATAAACATATCTGTGGGTGAAAAATACTGGAAGAATAAAATAAAATATTAATAGTGGTTATCTCTGGGAAGTAAGATTGAGTGGTTTCTATTTTCACCTTTGTAGCTCTCTGAATTTTCCAAGCCTTTTACAGTAAAAATGAATATATTTTTGATGTCAGGAAAAATTAAGGTTATTTTTAAAAATAGCTTTTTGAGTCTTAAAATTAAAACCAAAAAAAAAAAAAAAGAACAACAAAAAAAGCTTCTCGTTTGGGTGACACAGGTACTCAAATCTTCAGGGCAAAGTTAAGGCTAAATCTCAATGTGTTTGACACATTACTTTTCTAAGGCCATAGCAACACTTGTGTGACTCACTGTGAACATTTTTGACAAGTGCTACAGCCTCCTGTCTCCTCTCCTTAACATTAGCCTCTTTAGTTTCTAGATTGCCATCCACGTACTGTTCCTTAAAGCACAGGAGACTCGGTCCTGAGGAGAAGTTTGAGTTTGGTTCAAATCTCAGCTCTCTATGAATAGCTGCATGTTTTCATTAACCCTCAACTTCCTATCTGTAAAATGGGGCAATAACAGTACCTATCTCAGGGCTGTCATGAATATTACTGCTCTGAAACATTCAGGGCAGACATACTACCTCCATTCTCTTAGCCTTTAAAAGTCTCTTCCATTTTTGTTTTTTATTATGTGAAAAATGGTGGTTAACCTCTAACGTAAAACCAACATGAGATAGCATTATATGCCCATCAGATTAATAAAGGACATGGAGCAGTGAAACTGGTGTTACAAATTAATACAACCTATTCAGAAATATCTTGGCATTATCTAATAAAGTGAAAGATATGTGGCCTTATAAGCATTCACATTAATTCTACTCCTAATTTTATGTTCTAAAGAAACTTATGTATAAGTGCATCAGAACAGGTATTGAGAATATTTATAGTAGCAATATTTGGAATAGCAATGAATTAAAAACAATACAAATGCCCAATGATGAAAGGATGAACAAGGAAATGTGGCATATCCATTCAATGGAATACTCTACAGCAAAGTAAAAGGAATGAACTACAGAATACAAGAATAAATACTACAAGCAGATTAAGTATTTAGCCAAGGAAGCAAAACACAAAAGAATGCACACAGCTAATGCATAATCCCACTTATAAACATTTAAAATAGGCAAAACTAAATCAAATTTTTTGAGGATACATATATAAGCATAAGACTATTTCTTAGAAAGACAAGAAAACTACTGTAAAAGATGGAATAGTGGTATATCCTACAGGGTCAGTGAAGGTATTCTGTTAGTGGAAGAAGACACATGAATTTTTTGGGCTGCTGCCAATATCCTATTTTATGACTTTGGTAGAAGTTACACAAAGGTTCATTTGATAGTCATTTATTATACTGACATTTATGATTTATGCACATTTCTGCATGAGTGTTATATTTCACATTTAAAATGTACTTAGGGGAATGCTAGAAATAGGGCACCCTGGATGTGTCTCTGCTATTCTCGAATCTCAAATCCCATTTAATGGCAGACTTCCTCCCCTGAGTCTACCTAGCAGACAGGGCCCATAGAGTAAGAGCATGTCTTTGGGCTCTGTAGATCCAGACAGAGAAATATGGGGCCAGACTTTTTCTTCTGGCCTTGGGCAGAGCCTAGAATTGTGGAGGAAAAATCACTGCACCATGATATTGGAGAAAACATAGGTGTTGGAAATGTAGGACAGTCTAAGAGGAAGAGTGGTGCTTGCCCTCATGGGTGAGCTCCCTTTCTCTTTTCCTGAGAGCACCCGAAGGGTACTGACCACCAGCCAGGACCCAGCTACACAGCTAGAGGTATTTTTGTGTCTTGCCATCCCAAAGAATGAGTACTCCATGAACTCAGCCTGAGCTCCCAGAGTAGGCAAAGGGAAACTGTAATTTAGGCCAGGAGTCCTGGCAGCAAAAGAAAGGAAAAATACTAGGAACACCCAGAAGAGGTAATTCTCCACTGAATGAAGCTGCTAAAGGGACAGGCAATTACTAAAACAATACAACAAAAGCTATGCCAGCACTCCAGAGATGCTATTTTTGAACAAAAAAATTTAATTTATAAATTGAATGAGAGAATTAATAATTAGTAGCCAAGCCTATCAAGTAGAATATGTGTTTCACAACATTGCAAAAAAGAAATACAAGGAGATGGGAATCATGAGGGAACAGTAGGAGACTTAAAAGAGGACTAAACATGAATAATGGAAAACCTAAGAGGAGGGGAAAACAGTAGATGGAAGAGAAGCAATATTTAAATTCCCAATGGTGATAGCAATTTGTGTCTGAAGAGTAGAAGGCTTCATTGTCTTCCAAGTATTATTTGAGAGGAAATGACAACATATTTTGCAAAGGAAAGCAATCATTCTAGCCTTGAAATAATAGCTACAGACGATGGAGAGAGAAGGACATACATTCAGCCACCAGGAGATGCTTGTGTACATGAAAGGACCTTCATCCAAAAAAAAAAAAAAAAAAAAAAGAATGAATCAGAACAGAGAAATCTCCTAGGATGCGTAGATGAAAGACCCTCCTACTTCTTAAAAAGTAAATATATGACTCTAAAGGTTTATGGTTTTATGACTCTAGAAAGTTTGCTTGACCAGGCTATGTTAGGAATGTGGTCTATACGTGGAAAACGAAGAAGTGGTGCTAATTGTGCTCTGACAATGATTGATATGTCGTAAATGTATAGGTAACACTGTTGTACTCAAGAAATGTATAACAAATCCGTGCTGAATAATAAAAATTAAAAAAAAAAGAACAGAGAAATCAAGGTAGGAAAAGATGAAGAAGGGAAGAAACAACAAGTCTGGCAAAATAGATATCTAAAAAATTGCATGAGGGCATCAATCTATGAACTATATAGGGATTTTTAAAACATGGAACCACCTTCCAAAGAAAGACCTAATAATGAGTTGAAACTACAAGTGCTGAACTATTATAGCAACACCCAAATTGTTAAGGTGATATGGATCGGGAAAGAGTAAGTGATATGAAACCAGTGAGACAATAGATCTTCTTGAAGAAATATAGGAGGTTGGGGAGGGAAGGGTTTTCATACAATAAAAAATACACGTATGATTAGGAATTTCAGGAATGAGAAATTAAACACTAATAGAATGGGAAATACAGTTAGCAAATTAATGGGTGCAAGTAGGGATACAGGAGTTGAAATAGTTTTCTTGATCAAATTAGCAAAACTTAAAGAAATGAATACTCAATAATTATTAAAAAATGTGTTCTGTAAACTTTGCATTTTGAAATTGACCAAAAAAATTGTGAATTTTCTTTCTTTCTTCCTACCTTCCTTTCTTCCTTTATTTCTTTATTTTTAATCTATTTCTTTTTCTTTTTTTTTGTACTGGGGATTGAACCCAGGGATATTTAACCTCCAAGTGAAACCTCAAGCCCTTTATATTATTTTATTTTTTAAAATTTTTTTTTTATTGTAATAGTTCGTGCTTTGTATATATACATTTTTGTTAGGTACAAATTGATATAGACAAATGTGCACACATTTCTCATCTGACCCTTTCCCCAATTCCCACCCCGCTCCCTCGCCCTCCCTCCCTCTCAAGTTCAGTTCAGTGAGTGATTTTGATATAATTGTGTAAGTACATCATGTGCCTTAGGGTGCTCTCCCCTCCCCCCCGTCCAATCCCTTCAGTTAAAACAACTTCTTTGCTTATCGAGGATCTCTCCTTTTCATCTGGAGACCCTCTTATGCCCCATCTTCTCCCTAGCATCCGCATATTAGGGAGAACATATGCTTCTTTACTCTTTGTGACTGGCTAATCTCACTTAACATAATGTTTTCCAGTTGCATCCACTTCCCTG
>PVLC010017339.1:0-33903 GCA_004027655.1 Graphiurus murinus
GGAGACCAAACCCCAGCCTGCAGTCCGTGTGCTTGGAGTCTAGCTGCAGTGATCTCGGTATGATGAGGGAATCTCTCTCTTTCTGAGAGATGGGTTACCATGGCTTAGCTCAAGCCTGGTTTCCTGGAACACTTGCCTTATCGTCTCCTTCCTGTAGGCTGGGGTCCTCTTCCCTTTTTCTCTACTTCTCGTAGAAGAATCCATTGTAGTGACTATTGAAGAAAAATGGAGACATAGACCAGATAAAGAAAGCCTCGGTCCAATCCTCAAAAAGACGAGTCTTGTTTTTCTTCCCACTTTTCTAAACTGACTGTTTGGTGCAGAGACACACCTGGGATTGGAACTCTCAGGAAGGAATAGAGCAAGTTCCAATAGAGAACAGGTTGTGTATGGCAGGGGTTAGCGCAGGGACTAGAGCTTCTATCCAAGGCGCACAGACTGTATTTTCCAGGGTAGCATCCGATTCAGTAGCCATGAACTAGATTCATAAAAGAGCTAGGGACACCTGCAGGGGACAGTCTCACCACTCTTGTCTCCCAGGTGTGTCTGTTTTGAGCCTTTTCTCTGTGCTAGGGCTGCTGTGGAGGCCACGCTGAGCCTCTGGAAGCCTCTGGTGAGTTGTTGCAGTGTCTTCAATTCCCTGCTCTGTCCATCCAGAGCTGGCCATGGGCCTCGCCACTAGGCGGCGCTGTGAGGCATAGAGAAAGGACTGGCGGTTCATCTTCAGGGACAAGTCTCAGGTTTCCTGCTGGAGATGGCACCTGGTCTGCATCCCTTCTGGGTTGTGGCTCCCAGGGGACACTGCACGTGAAAGCAAGTTGCAAGTGACACAGCACTGCACACGTGGGGAGAGCCTTACTGTTCCTGTCCTTGGCTGTCGTACCCTGCGTGCTACTTCCTGGGGCCCTCGGCATCTGGTCTGCAAGAGTCTCCCCTGGAAGGAACATTGTTCTCAGCCTCCTGTGAAATCCCTGCCTTCACCAGGGACCCAGGGTCCACTTGGCAGACTTGCCCGGAAGGGGACATGAGACCTTTCTTCTCTCAGGGGGAGGTGGTTCCTTTCTTTTTTCCTGATCCCTCTTCCTTACACGCCCGCTGGAAGCCCAGGATCCCACCGCAGCCAGGGTGACAGGGGAAGGAAGGTTAGAGGAAGGCATGTGGAAGCAAACATTGGGATGAGGGATCAAGAGATACTGAGGAGTCAGGGAGGTGGAGAGGTGGCCCTCCTGGGCCCTCCTGGCCCTGCATCAATGCTGGCCCTGATCTCCTGCAGCACAGACTCCTTGGGAGAGCAGGTTGTTGCAGTAGTCCAGGAAGGTCCCTGCGGCCAGGCACGTGACAGAGTGACCCTCTGGTGCTGGGAGCCTGTGATGAGCTGCTGTGGTCAAGTCCTTGCTGGCTTCTGCAGCCCCAGGGCCCGAGTCTTCACTAATCCTGCCTGGGCCTCCACCCTCTCACTGGACCCAGCCAGCCCTCAGTTTGTTCTCTTTCTCTTTCCCCATTTGATGCCCTCTAGGTAGGACCCTATATTCTTCACCCCATGATCTGACTTCCCCCTCCTTACCTGTATCACTCAGCTTTCTGTTACTATAACAAAATACCAGAGGCAGGCTGCTTTATAAAGAAACAAGATTTGTTTAGTTCACAGTTTGGGATGCTGAAAATCTCAGATGGCTCTATTAGACTGGCTCTGGGTAAGTCAGCTTCAGCAATTTAATGAGACCCTGTTTCAAAATTTAAAAAAGTAAATAAATAAAAAGGGCTGGAAGTGTAGCTTGGAGGTAGAATGCTCCTGGGTCAATCTGCAGTACCACAAAAAAAAAAAAAAAAAAAAAAAGGAAAAGAAAATTGGTATAAAAGCACTCATAGGCTTGTCAAAGTGAGAAAATTCAGTAGACTGAACCCCAAGATGTGGCTTTCCCCATCCTTCCTCTCTCAGGTTTTGTATAGCAGGGATGGGTAGGGAACCCAAGAGAAATATAAAGAACACTTGATCGATATTGATACATTTAATATATGCAGTGGTTTTTGGAATCCGATGTTAATAAAATCAAGTTGGCATAACAGTTGGTGGATTTGTTTACATTGTACTGAGTTTTTGAAATGAATATGCTTTTGTTTCAAAGTCAAAACATCCTTCAAAAAGACCGGAACCAGTTATGTCAACGTGGATGCATTTATTAAAGGAAAAAAACACTAAGTACTTGATTCAGTTACTGGAAATCTTTCTATGTGATAAATGAAGTATAACAAAATTTACTATTTTAGCCACTTTTAAAGTTTATAATTCAGTGGCATTGTATGTTTACAATGTTGTGCAACTATCACAATTGCCTATTTCTAAAATGTTTTCTGTACCCCAAAGGGAAACCCTACACCCAATAAGCAGTTGCTCCTTCTCCCCCCGCCCCCACCAACCCTTGGCAATCAATAACCTGCTTTCTGTCTTTGTGGATTTTCCTATTCTGGACATTTCCAAAACTAAATCACACAATGCAGCCTTTTGTCTGGCTTCTTTCCCTCAGCATAATGTTTTCAAGTGTCACTTATGTATCAGCCTGTATTATTTCTATGGCCAAATAATTTTCGATCATTTGGCCATTCACATTCTTTCAACCCATTCTTCAATTGAGAGAGTGTGGAGTCATTTCTATCTTTTGACTTCTTAACAGAGCTACTCTGATCATCCAAGGACATGCTTCTGTTTGAACGTATCCAACTTTTTGGTTTTGGGGTTATCAATGTAGGAATGGGGTTGCTGGGTCATATGGCAATGTATGCTAACTTGTTGAGAAATCACTAAACTGTCTCCGCCATTTTACGTTCCCACCAGCACTGTCTGAGGGCTCCACATTGCTTGTCTGTCTTGTGTTTAATTCTAGCCATCCTAGTGCATGTGAAGTGGTATCTCATTGTGGTTTGATGGGTATTTCCCCAGTGACCAATTACATGGAGCATTTCTTTGTGTGCTTATTGGCCATTCATATAGCTTTGGAGAAATGTCTACTCAAGTCTCTTATCCATTTTTTAACTGAGTTGTATTTGTTGTTGAGTTGTAAGGGATCTTCACATGTTCTGGATGCCAGACCCTAACAGACATATAATTTGTAAATATTTTTCTCATTTTGAAGGGTGCCTTCTCACTCTCCTGTAAAAGTGCCCTCTTATGAATATTTTAAATTCTGATGAAGTCCTATGTATCTATTTTTGTTTGTTGCTTGTGATTTTGGTGCCATATTTAAGAAACTGTTGCCAAATCCAAGGTCATGAAGGTTTACCCCTTTCTGAAAGCTTTCCAGTTTTAGCTTATATATTTATGTTGTTGGTCCATTTGGAGCTAATCTTTACATATGGTGTGAGGCCAGAACCCATTGCTATTCTTTCTCAGCATCACTTATTGACAGACTATTCTTTCCTCATTGAATGATCTCCATACCCTTGTGAAAAATCAATTTACGACAGACATTTTGGCTTATTTCTAGATGCTCAGTTCTATTAAATTGATCCACATGTCTGTCTTCACACCAGTTATTGCATTGTTTTGATTTTTTGGATTGCTATAACATTATAGTAACTTCTGGAATCTGGAAAAGTATGAGTTCTCTAACTTTGTTCTTTGCTTCAATTTTTTTTTTTTTTTTTTTACTATTTAGAAGCCCTGTGATTCCATTTGAATTTTAGAATAAACTTTCTCATTTCTGCAAGAAAAGGCAGATAGAATTTTGATAGTGATTGCACTGTATCTGTAGATCTCTGGGAATTACAGCCATCTTAACAATATTAAGTCTTCCAATCTATGAACACAGAATGTCTTGCCACTTACTAAGTCTCTTTTAATATCTTTCAGCAATATTTTGTCATTTCAGTGTACAAGTCTTCCAAAAAAGTACAAGAAGTGTAAACATTTTTCTCCCCCTTGGTACTGAAGATGGAATCCAAGGTCATTCCACCTCAGAGCTACACCCCTAGCCCTTTTTATTTTGAAACAGGGTCTCAGTGAGTTGCTGAGGGTCTTGCAAACCTGCAATCCTCCCAAGTGCTAGGATTACAGGCATGTGCCACCACACCCTGCTTGAACACGTCTTATTTTATTTCACAAAGTCGACATTATGATGATACTAGAGACCAGACAAAGACATCACAAAAAAAAAAAAAAAAGCAAAGTATAGGCCAATATCCCTTATGTACATACATGCAAAATCTTCAACAATACAGTTGCAAACCAGATTCAGCAGCATATTAAAAGGAATATATACCATGGCCGAGGGAGGTTTATCTCAGGAGTACAAGGATAGCTTACTTCACGAAAATACATCAATGTAATGCAATAGCAGAATGAAGAAATAAAAACATGTGATTATTTCAATTGACATAAAAAAACACATTTGACAAAAAACAATATACTTTCATGACAAAGATACTCAACAACTAAGGATAAGAGGGAATCCTTGAACCCAATAAAGAAGGTTTGTGAAAACCCCATAGCGAACACGGTATTTGATGGTAAAGAACTGAAAGGTTGCCCCTAAGATCAGGGCTTTCTCTGGCCACTGCTCTTCAACATTGTGTTAGAAGTGCTAACCAGAGTAATTAGGCAAGAAAAAGAAATAAGACATCCCAACTGGAATGGAAGAAATAAAACAATCTCTACCATTTTGTAGGGGTCTGTTAGTAGTGGAGTATTCTCCCTTGTCTTAGGCATGTGTGCTTGAAAGACAGCATCCTTGTTATTTTCTCTTAGCATATGTAAGACTCTCTTCTATTGGTTCATCCTTGTTATTTTATCTTAGCATGTGTAAGACTCTCTTCTATTGGCTCTGGCTTCCATTAGCATTTGAGCAAGGTTAGCTGCCAGTCAAATCCTTACTCCTTTGGTGTGATCTTCTTTCCCACTTCCACCCCTGGTTGTTCTAAGATATTCTCTTTGAGTTCTGCAGGATCATGGTTGAGAGGTAGCTGCAAGAGCATCTGTACTAAGGATAAGAGGGAATCCTTAAAAGAAAATAATCAC
This sequence comes from Graphiurus murinus, assembly GCA_004027655.1. Lineage (NCBI taxonomy): Eukaryota > Metazoa > Chordata > Mammalia > Rodentia > Gliridae > Graphiurus > Graphiurus murinus. The sequence continues at coordinate 5,012 of PVLC010017339.1, forward strand.
ACCAGGATGAATGGGAAATTTTCCAGAAAACGGGACGACCAAAGTCATTCTGAACCTGTAGAAGAAACAGTAGAATTATTAAAAGTGCACTTGATTCTTAGCTCCAGCTAAGGATTCTACCTTCAGCCAGGTGAGCAAGCAGCTTCCTTTAAAATTAAGCCCAGATCTATCATCCTAGTGGGGTGAGTCCTGGAAGCTGGCATGGCCATGGCGGTGGCCAGGGGCCTGGAGAGGGGTGTATATTTTCCTCTCTGTTGTCGCAGTATTGTGCACAGCTATGGAATAGCAGGTAAAAGTGCTCTGCCACAGGACAACCACCCAGCCCCCTCAGCCGAGGGACAATGACAACATACTGGCATTACTACCAGAAGAGCACTCTGGCAGGGACTTGGACCATCTCTTATATCTGGGATTCCCTGGGGGTAGAAATAGGCCATAAAACGATTATAAAATATTACTCTTCTGCCATTGCCTGTAGTCCTGAAATTATCCTAGGTCAGAGTGCTACACAGAGTGGGACTACTGCCTGGTTAGCACAGGCCTCCCTCAGCGTCGCTGTCCTCTTCCCACAGACCCACAGCCAAGTCTGCAGAGCAGCCCGGCCTCCTTCAGCCTCTTTAGACCCGGGCCTCTTTATTTTTTCTTTCTACTCTTCTTCCATCCAGATGTATCCCTGAGACTTGTGCATCCTCTCCCCCACCAGTCTGGCCTTAGAACTGACTCGTATTCAGGGGAGGGTAGTCTTTCTTTCCAGGGAAAAAACTACTTTGCTCTTTAACTCTGATGTCCACATCCCCAGCGAGGCCAAGCTGGCTTGGGCTGAGATCCAACGAGATGTTACTACAGCAAATTGCCTTTGGGGCCAGTGGTCCCCACTGCCAGGTGTACTGGTTTGTAATTTGTGTGCTTCACCTTCTGAGCCTGCTTTCAGGGGAGCAAAATGCAGACTTTGCAATAATTGGTGGTTTCTGTGAAAGCCTGTTTAGAACAGAGAGAGAATGTGGGGAATCTCCAAGCTGAAACAAGTTCAGTCAGGCCGGTAGACACAGCGTGGTGAGTCGGGGTGCCAGCCACAGGGGCCTGTGGGGAGAGGGTGACCCGTCTTTCTGCACTTGAGTTTCTGTTCTTGTGTGGCCCAGGTTTCCGCAGCTGGACCCAAGGCATGGGCTCTGGATGCGTAACAATAGCAGCTCATGTCAACTGAGTGCTCGCTCACAGTGCGCCTGGCTCTGTGATGACCGGAACGTAGGTTCATTATTCAGCTTCTGTAGTGAGTTGGAGGTTGGTCCCCCAAGATATGACCACACCCTAATGCCCAGGACCCAGGAATGTGACCATATTCATGGTCCCTCAAAACCCATGTGTTGAGCTATGCAGGTATATTTGGAGGTGGGACAGAGCTGGAGGTGGGCTTCTGGGGGCATGGCCAGGGACAGTGTTCTTCCGGGGTCAGCTGCACCAGCTATCCTCTCCTTTCTCTCTTGTTGCCATGAGTGAATACAAGCTCTCACCCTCTCTCTCTGCTCCCTGCCATGATGCCCTGAGGACCCACAGCCTTGGCTCCTGCTCGGAAGCCAGCCTAACACGGACTGAAAATCTCCAGAACTAAGAGCAAATAAATCCTTCTTCCTCTAAGTTTTGCGTGTCAGGGGTTTGGGTCATAGCAGTGAGAAGGAGGACTTTGGTGCAGGTTTTGCACCCAAAGATTCAACAACTGCACATCAAAAATGCTCAGAAGAAAATTACATCCATACTGAATGTGTGCAGACTGTTTTTTTCTTCACATTATTCCCTAAGCAATATAATAGAACAACTATTTACAGAGCGTTTTCTTTGTATTAGGTATTACAAGTAATTGAGAGATGATTTGAAATATATGGGGTAGGCCGTGTGCTACGGCACATGCCTGTAGTTCTGGCTACTCAGTAGTTCCAGCTGAGGCAGGAGGATTGCTTGAGATGGAGAGCTCAGGACCAGCCTGGGTGACATGGTGAGACCCCATCTCTGATGATGATGATGATGATGATAGTAATAATAATAAGAAGAAGATGAAGAACAAGATGATGATGATTAAGTGTATGAGAGGGTAGGCATAGGTCATCTGCAAATACCACACCATGTTATATAAGGGACTTGATCATCCACAAATTTTGGTATTTGGTTTTCCTGGGGATCCTGGATGCAATGCCCCATGGATACCGAGGAATGAGTGTATTTGGAAAAATGGTCTTTGCAGAGCCAGGCGTGGTGGCGCATGCTTGTAATCCCAGCATTTGGGAGGCTGAGACTGGAGGATCCGGGTTCGAGGCCAGCCTCAGCTACTTAGTGAGACACTCCGCAACATAGTGAGACTCGGTTTCAAAATAAAGAATAAAAAATAGGGCTGGGGGTGTAGCTCGGAGGTAGAATGCCCCTGAGTTCAATCCCCAGTACCCCCCAAAAATGGTCTTTGCAGCTGTGATTAAGGTTGAGATCATCCTGAATAATCCAGGTAGGCTTTAAATCCATGACAAGTGTCTTTACAAAAGATGCGTGAAGAAGAGACACAAGAGGAAATGGCCATGTGAAGTCAGGGACAGAGAAGCCAAGGAGTGCCCAGAGCCCTAGGCAACTGGGAGGAACAAGGAAGGACTTTCTGCTAGAGCTAGAGAGAACACGGCCCTGCCAACACCTTGATTTCAAATTTTTTGACCTTTCTAGAACTTTGGGGAAATTGATTTGTTGTTGTCAACCACCAGTTTGTGGCAATTAGTTATGTAGCCCTAGGGAATTAACAGAGCCTCCAGCAATCTGGGAACTAGACCCTGTTATCCTCTCCATCTTGCAGGTGAGGAAACTGAGGCACGGAGCTCAGATAACTTGTCCAGTGTCCCAAAGGCTGGGAAAGGCAACAACAAGATGACAAACCAGACAGATGGACTCCAGATCCCACACCCAGCCGCTGCCCGCCCTGCTGCCTGCAGTTAACCAAGCCTGTCCCCTCTGCAGGTGGGCTAAGCAGGCAACTGGAGGTGCTGGTTGTTTGGCAGGGAAAACCTGGATAGCACGTTCAAATTCACAGCAGCTCCTGTCTGTGTTGGTTTTCCTCAAGATCACAACCAGCTGGAGAGGCGAATGTTACGCCAGTTTTCCAGATGAGAACGTTCAGCAGTTGCTCTTTGGGGAGGGGCAGTTCCCCATGCTTGGCTAAGGTAGCTCTGGGAGTTGTGGTGATGCGATGTGCCCAAGGTCACACAATCAACGGGGGACCAGGGCCCCCAGCTTGGCTTTGCTAACTCCAAATGCTGTATTTCCTTCTGCTGAACAAATGCTAAGCAAATGGGTGGAGGCTAGCGAGGGCTGGAGGCTCCCTTCAGGAGCCTGGGCCCGCTGCCTCTAGTCCTTTCTCTGGGATCAGGGAGCCATGCGTTCTCATGGGTACTCTTTTAGAAAGGGGACAAGTCGTTGATGTGAGTTTGAGGGATTCTCTTCCTGGTCTTTGGTAGCTAGAAAAAGCTTTTCTCAGTGTCGTTTAACTTCTCTGCCATTGCTCCATCACTGCCTGCCCCCCCAGTCCCCAGTGGAGGATGCTTTCCTCAAAGTCAAGGGCAGGAGAAGCTGCAGGGGAGAGTCCTGGCAGGAGTCGGCAGGGCACCTCGAGGTTCTAATCTCAGTTTTGTCTTTGTATAGAGATTAGTTGGATTGATTGCTTTTCATTATCCACAGTCTTCCTTCAAGGGGAAGCTCCACGCAGCAGAGGCCACAGCTTTCCTACCAGCGTGGAGCTTCTGCTACCTTTGCAGTGACGCTTAATGAATATTCAGTTACATTTGTTGATGGAATGAGTCCTGATGCCTGGCCTTGGGAAGTGCCCTGATTCTAGTGGGATTCTGTTTTTCCCATCACAGAAATAAAAGTGCAAAATAAAAGGCTGAAACCTGCTCTTTCTCAGAACTCCCATATGAATGAGGAACCAGGAGCAGAGGGGACGCGCTGTTTCAGAAACGTGTCTTCTCTAGGTGAGGTACGGTGGCTCACGCCTGTAATCCCAGGACTTGGGAAGCTGAGACAGGAGAATTGCGGGTTTGCGGCTGGCCTTGGCAACTTAGTGAGACTCTGTTCCGAAATAAAATAATAAAATAGGACTGGGAGTGTAGCTCAGAGGCAGAATGCCCCTGAAGTCAATCCTCAGTGTACAAAAAAAGAAAGAAATGTGACCTCTTGCTGCCATCTAGTGGAAAAGATGATGAATGGCACCTGATTATTTTTCCTGGTTTGTTCCCTGCTCTGCCAAGAACCTGTAAAAGGCAGCCACTTTAGCAGAGTACAACTACAGAAAGGAAAAATAGTGGCCAAAGAAAATGGATCATGTTTCTTTATTGGAGCACACAGATACCGAGTCGTGGAGTGTGGTCGCAGTTAGGTGGAGCAGGAAGGGTACTGGTGGGGCTGGGGCCACTCCCACCTCTGGGTAAACCTTGCAGAGCCTCCGTTTCCTCCTCTGTGATGCAGGAATCATACCTACCCCACAATTGTAAGATTATATAATGTAATGTTCCTGGTCCTCAAGAAAGGTCAGTTCCTTGAGCTCTGGATACATTTTTATGAATGGAATACAGTCACAGACATAAAGGGAACTGTCACAACCTAGAAGAAAACCAGCTACAAATTACACAGTCATGAGCAGGAGGCAGCTGTAAAACCATGGGAGAAATTCCTGGACTTGGTGTCAGGAGCTTTTGGAAATCTAGACTTGGAGTTCTGACACTAGCTATGTGACCCTGGGCAAGTTGTGCCACCTTTCTTGCTTTGTTTTCTGAAAAATGAAGGCTGGATGAGAGAAGTTTAGAAGGCACTCAGCTTCCCGGAAGAGAAAACCCACAGACAGTGCCTTAATCCAAGGGTCAGCAGCTACGACCCACGAGCCAAGCCCGGCTCGCCAATTGTTTTTGTACAGACAGGAGCTAAGAACGAGCTTTCACAGTTCAGACAGTTGGGAGAAATAAACAGAATAAATAATATTTCATGACACAAAAATTATAGAGATTTAAATCTCAGTGTCTGCAAATACAGTTCTGTTGGAATCCGGCCATCTCATTTGTTCATATGTTGTCTGAGGCTGTTTTCCCACTACAGCGTCAGAGCTGAGTAGCTGTGACAGAGACCATGTGGCTTAGAAAGCCAAACATATTTACTCTCTGACCCTTGACAGAAAAAGCTTGCTGAGCCCTGACTTTGCTGGTAAAGATAGTAAATGAAGGCACACAATGTTCCTGTGGGGCTCTTGGCCTCCTCTCCTGGTCACAAGGGAGCAACCTCGGTTCCTTGACACAGGAAACACAGTCCACATTCAAAACAGGAAGTAAGGAGCAGGGAGAGAAGACTTTGTCTGGCATGGCTTTTACCCAGAAAGAAAATATTTCCCAGAAGCCCTGTAAGAGCTCTCCTATCTCATTGGCCAGAACTACATCACATGACGAACCCTGGACTAGTCACTGGGATGGATGATCCTGACTGCCTTATTCCAAAGAGGCTGCAAAGAACCTGCCCTTCCTGAGATGAAGGCGTCTGTTATTGGGGAAGATGGGGCAGAGCACAGGTGTCAGGCAAAGTCACTAAGATCCCTTGTACTATTGATGTTTCTCGCTTCCAGTTGCACAATCCACTTCAGAACTTAGGTCTGAATACTTTCTTGTTGATGTATTTTGTGGACTTGAGTCCTCTCTCTATAATTCAGGTGGTATTTTTGAGCAATTTTCTCCATTTAGGATGTGTGTGTGTGTGTGTGTGTGTGTGTGTGTGTGTGTGTGTGTTACTAGAGATGGAACCCAGGAATATTCTACCTCTGAGCTACGTCCCCAGCCCTAATTTTTATTCTTTATTTTGAAACAGGGTCTCACTAAGTTGCGGAGGGCCTCACTAAGCAGCTGAGGCTGGCCTCGAACCCAAATCCTCCTGACTCAGCCTCCCAAGTACTGGGATTACAAGTGTGCACCACCACGCCAGGCTCATTTAGGATTTTTTGATCTGCCCTTCTTTCTTTTGAGTTCTGCTTTGGTTTGCAGCATCCCAATGGCAGCTCTGACTTCTGGCCCCACCTCCACCTCCATGAATGAGAAGTTTGAGTAGCAGGAAGGAGACGGGAGAATTTCTCAGGGCTTCAATGGCAGCCAAGCCTGCCCAAGGCAGAATCAAAACTGAGTGAGTCCACCAGGATGGTTTGACCAAATTCCTGTTTGGCCTTTGAGACTGGGAGAGGCAACCCCTTGAGTTATGTTTCAGTTCTCTACTGCTCAGGGGAAAGGTGTAAATGTACCAAAATGAGGCTACAGTTGGCCGGAGTTAGTGGAGGAGGGAGCAGAACCCAAGTACCAAATAGAAACGGTGTGTAGGTGAGTCAGAAAGCAATTTCTTAAGAACTTAGATCTAAGATCATAGGTCTCCCTGTTATTAGAAAGGCACGGTGTTACAGTAATGAACACAGAGAAAAACATCACAGAAATAGAAGGGAAGTCAAAAGAGCCTGTGCAGCAAAATAAAAATGGGGTCAGACACCCCAAGAGAGGCACGAAATCCTAATATATGCATCTTCTGTCCAGAAAGCAGAAGGTGGCTGAGCAAGAAAATTGGAAAGGAGGTGGCCAGCTACCCTGCTCACACGAAGGAGGAATGCCTTTGCCCTGTGAGCAAGTTGACTTGGGGCAGGGTCTCCTGACGGAGAATGCTTCTTGAACATTTTGTTTCTGGGGTCTTTTATATACTAAGGGAAATGAATCCAACTTTTCCCAAACAAGAGGGATAGAGTTCATTGCCAGCCATCAAGAGCCAATGAGAATGAAGATGGAGTCCCTCGCGGCTGGGTTTCTTCCTCTGTAGAATGGAAACATTAGTGCAGGTTCCTTCAGCGCCTATTGCAGTCCCCCCAAGACCTCCTTCCTGTGGCATAGAATCTGGGAAACTGAAAGCTGGGTTCTCCAGCTCCTCACTGCAGGGTGCAGGCCCATGGCCCAGTTTCCACCAATCAGTTGCACTTAAGGCTAGAAGGCTAGACCTCCTGGGAAGCACCAAGGCCGAGGCGTCCAGTGTCCTGGGGAGGCTGGGAGCAACTTTGCATGCTCTGTCCCAAACTCCACAGGTGTCAGCAGCAGAGGGCGTCCCATGGAACAGTCCTACAGCGAGCTGGGGTGTGTTATGGGCTCTCCTAACTCAGTCGCCCAGGACTGACCTGGCTCGGAGAACCAATCAAGTTTGGGTCCTTGGACCTTCCAGATAGTTCAGAGTACTTAATAACTTTCAGTAGATCTCTCTGAGCATGAACTTGCTAACTCGGACTCTGTTGCTCGCAACCCTAATCTGCCCACACAGTGGGAGACCTGAGCCCGGCACGTGAGCACTAGTGATCACTCTGTGGTTGGGAGAGCATCCTATGAAAGGAATGACATGTCTGCCCTCATTCAGCGAGCACTGGATCTACAGCCCACGGTTTCTGTCTAGTTTCTCCCCAGTGGACGTGAACATGGCCTCTGTCCACTGAGAGCGAAAACCCATATCCTGACAACTGCCCCTGTCCGCCTTTCTCAAGTTCAGTCAATTAAGGATCTTCCCCTGTCCCCCCTGCCTTGCCCTGCTGGCCTCAGTAGCGTGCGGGCCACCCAGTTCTCGTCTGGCTCCATCCCACGGGGCGTCCGAGGCTGATGGATTTGCCTGGTATGGGCATCGATCCCTGACACCGAGTCCTGCATTCATTGTTGCCACACCTGCTGCCCTCTGCTCCTCCATCAGGTCCCCAGATGTCCCTCTGCTTCCCCCCACCCCGTTGGCAGACCTCTCCACTTTCCCCGAACAGTGCTGTGCCATTCACGTGGCTCCTACGGGTCCTGTTGCAGAAGCCCAGATCCTCTTCCCTGCACTGCAGCATGAGGGTCGAAGGTCATTCCAGTGTGAGAGGGAAGTGGATGAGATGATAAAAGCTCAGAGAGAATTGGGAGAAGGCAGGCGTCAGAATCTACATGAGTAGTGACCGTAGCCTGGACTCAAGGCGGACGATGGAGAGGTGTGGGCAGTTCTGGGCATGTTCTAGGGCAGGACTGGAGCACTTGTGACTGGGATGAACGGGCCAGGAGGGCAGCAGAGGAAGTGGGGATCGAGGGTGATGCCCACCTTTCAGGTATAGCTGGGCAGCCCTGGGCTGGCTGGGTCAGTTTTAAGAAAGAGGCTGCACTGAGGTATTAGGTCAAATGTACTCTGTACAGAGCTCTGTGTGTGCCAGAGTGCTGGGCATCTGCAGAGACCCCAGGGAGTGCTCCAGGGCCCAGCAGTTGGAAGGAGCAGAGGGGCGGGGAGCACTCCCCACTGGCTGGATCAGCCCAGGCTCATCCATTGCAGCTACTTATGAACACGGGCACTCATGGCAGCTGGCCACGTGTCGTGTACTGTGCACCGATCAAAATGCTGCACTGATGTTGAGGAACCTAGTCCTCGAAAAACCCTGACAGGACAAGTGCTGTGCCGAATCCTCATTTCCCAGATAGGGAAACTGAGGTTCAGCAAGGTGAGGTGGCATGCTCAAGTCACAGAGCTGGAGGGCATCTGAGCCAGGACTGGAGCCCGGGCTATCAGACTTCAGAGTCTAGACTTACCAGCCACCTATTGCAAGGATGGTAAGGGAAAGCAAAGGGGGCAGAGAACCATATAGCGTGTGTGTGTGCGTGCGTGTGTGTGTGTGTGTGTGTGTGTGTGTGTGTGTGTGGTGCTGGGGACTGGACCCAGGAGCATTCTACCTCTGAGCTACAACCCCAGCCCTTTTTGTTTGAAATAAGGTCTCCCTAAGTTGCTAGGGCAGGTTTGAACCTGCACTCCTCCTGTCTTAGCCTCCCAAGTACTGGGATTACAGGGCCCCTCACCACACCCAGCTGCCTGTCTTCTTTTCAATGCCTCTAAATGTGCAGGCACAGAGCAAAGCGCTGGCACATGGTAAGTAAGTGCTCATTAAATAATCATAATTTTCATGGATGTCCGGGAGCCAGGCAGGCTGTGTCTTCCTGAGCTTCCATGCTTTGTGGGAGGCAGAACATACAAGTTGGGGGAAAATTGATTCCCATCAGACGCCAAGCCGTCAAAAATCACTGGCGGGAGAGGAGAAATCAGGCGGCGTGTGAAGTCTCTGTTTCCCTTCTCTTGTTGTCACACTGACGCTAAAGAGTGAACACTTAGCAAGAGAAAGAGCATACATCTGCCCACATTTTTCTAGATTTACATTCTTTTCACTTATTGGTTGTGGGGCGGGGGGTGAGGAACCAAATGTTAAAGGCATGAAAAAAAATCAAAAGACAAGAAATATGGAACGCAGAAAGAGGGAAAGCAGACTGGTAGCTCTGTGGAACTTGAAACATGCAAATGACCTGGAGCCTGTTTCAATGGTCTGACATCGCACGATGGAATTGATTACAGTTGAGTGGAGAAAATGAGGCGTGGAAAATCATCGAAGAGCGATCGTCCAAACCTTGGAGGGAAATTCAATCCCAACCACCAAAGTGAGAGGGAGGCTAGACTGTGGGGAAGGCAGGACCTGGTACCCCTAGGGCTGGCGGGTAGTTTGCACTCTAGGGTTGCTGCCCCTGTAATGACGAGAATCCACCTCCAGGGGGCGGTCGACTCCCTGTCCCGGGAAGCCATGGCTGGAGGACTGGGCATGGGAAAGTGAGGAGGAGGCTGGACCAAAAGGAAGAGGAGATGCAGCCCCAAAGCCCGACAGTGTGGGCTCAGCACAGCCTGCCCTGGGCCAGCTGGAGTCAAAAACAAGCCATGAAGGAGTGATAGTAAAAAAAAAAAAAAAAGCAAGTGGCCGGCTGGACTGGAGTTAGACACACTTCAACTCAGCGACTCCACAGGGAGTTCTGGCAGGAATTGTTGCCCATGACAACTGCTTTTCTGGGAATAATGGGCTCATTAAGGAGAGGACAGAGATGGGTCCCTAAAGCAGGGGTCAGCAAGCTTATCTGTAAAGGGACAGCTAGTAAATGCTCTGGGCTCTTGGCTCTGTCGCAACTCTGCTGACAAACCATGCAATTAGCCAGAGACAATCTGTAACTGAGTGAGTATGTCTGTGTGCCAATAAAAGCTTATTTATGGACAATAAAATCTGAATTTCTCTCTTAAGAGAAGGAAAAGACAAGCCTCAGAGTGGGAGAAAATAGTTGCAAAACACATCTGACAATGAACTGGCATCCAAAATATCCAAAGAAATCTTAAAACTCAACAACAAGGCACACACCACCAGATCGACAGATCTGCACAGAAGACTCACCAAAGAAGATATACAGATGGCAAATGAACATCTGAACAAATGCCAACATCATATGCCATTGCAACCTCCAAATTAAAACAGCAACGAGAAACCACCATCCAGGTAGCAGAATGGCTAAAATTCAAAATACGGATAACACCAGATGCTGGTGAGGATGGCAAGCAACAGGAACTCTCACTCTTTGCTGGTGTGAGTGAAAGACTGTACAGCTACTCTGGAAGACAGTTTGGTGATTTCTTACTTGAGGTATGTCCTTACTATACCATCTAGCAGTCTTGCTCTTTGATATATACCCAAAGGAGTTGAAAACCTATGTGCATTCAAAACCTACACAAGAATATTCACAGCAGTTGTTTCGGTCGACATTCTGACCGCTGTGATGCAATCAACCTGACCACACAAGTTAGAAGAAGGTAGATTTATTTGCTCACAGTTTTTGGAGATTTCAGAGGTTCAGTCCATGTCAAGCTGGGTCTGCAGAGCTCAGGGCATGGCAGCAGGAAGCAGAGAGAGGGGGAGAGCGAGGCTCTGCTCTCACACCGCGGAGGCAGGAAGCAGAGAGTAGAGCAGACCTTACATAATCTCCAAGGTCACACCCCCAAGGACGACTCCTTAGCAACCAAGGCCCACTTCCAACATGGCTACCTTATTTGCTTGAGGGGCAGGGAGACACTCTAAATCCAAAACATTACAGCAGCTTTATTCATAATTGTCAGAACTTGGAAACAAATGATGTCTTTCAATAGGTGAGTGGGTAAATAAACTGTAGTGCATCTACGCAATGAAATATTATTCAGTATTAAAAAGAACTGAGCCATCAAGCCATGGAAAGAAATGAAGGAAATGTAAATGTACATTGCTAAGTGAAAGGAGTCAACTCAAAAGGCTATGTGGCTATGATTCCAATTATATGACAGTCTAGAAATAGGAACAGTAGAAAGATCGGTGATTTCCAGGAGTTGGGAAGGGCCAAAGATGGAGCACGGGGGATTTTTAGGACAGTAAATCTATTCTACTTGATGGTGGATACGTGTCATTATATAGGTATCAAAACTATAGAATGCACCATACGGTGAATCCTACAGTAAACTATGGACTTTAGTTAGTTAAAACTTATCAGTAGTGTCTCATAATGTATCCACTAATGCAAGATAATTACAAGAGAAATCAAATCTGGGATGGTGAGGGGCTATATGGGAATTCCTTGTACTTTCTGCTCAATTTTTCTGTAAAATTATAATCATTCTCAAGTCTTTTAATTTAAAAGAAAAAAGGAAATTTTTATTATTTTTTGTGTGCCAAAAATATTCTTCTGGTTGTTTTCCAATCATTTAAAAATACGAGAACCATTTTTAGCTATGGGCCATTAAAGAAACAGGTGGTGGGTGGACTTGGCTTGCAGAAGGGCTTTGTCAAAGCTTGGCCTCTATAATCACATTGATAAAGATAGATCTCCTCTCACAGACTGGGGGTAGACAAAGGGCAGGGGGTGGGGGTAATACCACAGAGCAGGCCCAGGACTGTTGCTCCGTGATGGTCCATTTGATGCCCACTGCCTTCCCGGGGTTGCAGCCTCCCTACCGGCCGACAGTCGTTTCCCACATGAGGATAAGGCCCACACAGCAGTACAAGGTGTGTGCCAGGGTTCCAGAGCTCACTACCTGGGTTTCAAATCCAACTCAGCCATTTGCTGGCTCTGTGGTCTCTGGCAGGGGACAGTCTCTCTGTGTGGCCTTTCCTGATCTGTAAAACGCAGGTAACTGAGGTAAGATCTGTCTCGAAGGGCTGTCTTATCTATGAACTGCCCTGCACAAGGCTGCAGTTTGCATCTGGAGTGGGTGTGTCCCCCAGTGGGACTGCCTGTGTGAGGTATTGAGAAGGTGGAGACTTCATCTGACTATGTTGTTTAGAAGTCGGGCCCTTGGGAGGTAATAAGGTCATCAGGGTGGAACCCCCATGGTTGAATCCTGGTGACTTTATAGGAAGAGGGAGAGGTTAGATGACAAAGACACACAGACACACAAATGTGTTTCCTTTATCTTGCCACGTGAGGCCCTGGACCATCTAGGGACTCTGCCAGCAAGAAATCCATCACCAAATGCAGCTGCTCAACCTTAGATCTCCAGAAGTACAAGCCAAAGTAAACCTCTGTTCTTTATAAAGTAGCCTGTTCCAGTTATTTTATTATAGTAATGCCCAACAGACTACTACATACAATGGCCCACGTTGAATGCCCAATGAATGTTAGATATGGTTATTTTTAAAGCATGAATATTTGCTATTTAGTAAAACTTACACACTCAGCCAGGCGTGGGATTATAGGTACACACCTATAATCCCAGTACTTGGGAGACCGAAACTGGAGGGTCACAGATTTGAAGCCAGCTTCAATAACTGAGTGAGACTCTGTTTCAAAATAAAAAATAAAATAGGTCTGGGGGTGTAGCTTGGAGGTAGAATGCCCCTGGATTCAATCTTCAGTATTTCTCTCTCTCTCTCTCTCTCTCTCTCACACACACACACACACACACACACACAGAGTTACAAACTCCTTTGTGCCCTCCAAGGTCCCAGTCCTGCTTCTAGAGCCTCACCTGATGCCAACTTACCCAGCTCCACACTCTACTCTTCAGTAACTCAAATGTGCTAAGACCTCTATCTGCTTTTCCTTGCCTAGAGCCTATCACCCTCCCCATTCCCAGAGAACCAACAGTGTCTCTGGCCCTTAGCACAGGTCTGGCCCCTAACACAGAGTCACTGCTCAAATATTTTTGGAAAGTGAGAGAAAGGAAATGGAGGGGAAACTATAAGTCAGCTATTTTGTAGCAATGCTGCATAACAAGCACCCCAAAACCCAGTGGCTTAAGACCAAAATCATGTATTCTCATACTCACAGTGAGCAGGTTAGATGCATGGCTGGCCCAGGCCAGACTCCAGGCTGTTTATCCAGGCTGCAGGTTGGGTTCTAATCTGCCCCATACACCTTTTCTTTCTACCTTGGGCCAGTGGCTACTTGATGTGGTCGGTATGCCCTGAGTTGACCCTGGTGCCCAGGTGAAAGGACAGTGGCTTCTGGGGCCACATGGTGATCACTAGAGTAGAAAAAGGCAAGCCGGTGTACAAGGCCAGCCCAGTGCCTCATCTTGTCACGTCCCCTGAGCAGCTTCATGTCACCTCCATCCACCAAAGCAAGTCACGTGGCCACGCCCAAAGTCAAAAGGCCAGGAAGGGGCTCTCCCCTTTGCACGACCGTAGAACACGGTGCATAAATGATTCTATTATTGAACCAACCAATCATTAGATCCACACAGAAGCTGAGGCCCCAAGGGTTTGCAGGAGTGGGTGAAAATCAAGAACTCACACGCAGCACGCCTGATGTCCTCTTTATGTCCAGCCACGTGATCTGGAGAACCCAGGCCGCCAGCTCTCAGGCCCCCTCACCATGAAGAGCAAAAAATTGGACTGCTCTCCTTAAAAGCACAGGGGAGGCCTCTCTGGCCCGAATCTGGGAGGATGCTTCTCTGCTGTCCCACTCAGATGGGAAAGGGTCTAGATAACTGAGTTATCTTCACATCTGTATCTGTTCTAGATAGATTACAGAGTCCTATTAATTTTTATAATCTTTCCCCAAGTTATGATAAGGTAATAGATGTCCTGGAGGTATATACTGGAGTAGATCTGGAAAACAAAGAGAAGTGGGAGGGACGGAGGGAGGGAGGGAGGAGGAGGAGGAGGAGGAAGCAAGCCAGGGGTCAGGTGGGGCTCCTGGGAGCTGGCAGTTGAGCTGAGCCTTGAAGGGAAGCAGATGTTTAGCAGGGAAAGGGGACAGGAAAGGCGATTCCAGGACAACGCGTGCAGCCTGCACAAGGACAGAGAGGCAAGGAGCAACCAGCCCATTCCAGAAAGGGCCAGCCACTCAGCAGGGCTGTCCCTCGTGGGGCAGGATGGCGGTGGTTAGGGGTGAGGCCCTGAGAGAGTCACAGTCTTGGTCTTGGTTTATCTCTCTCTCTCTCTCTCTCTCTCTCTCTCTCTTTCTTTCTCTCTCTCTTTCTGTGATCCTCCTGTCTCAGTTTCCCAAGTACTGGGATTACAAGCATGCACCACCACGCCTGGCCGCTCTGTTCTTTTCTAGGTAGAATGGCCCTGGGCAAGTTGAACCACCAGTCTGTGCCTCCATTACCCCTCCTGAAAGTGAAATAGTGAGGAGCCAACTTCACAGAGTTGTGAGGAGGATTACATGAAGTGCTTGCAGTAGTGACTGATGCAGGAAGAGAACTTGATACACATTAGCAATTTCTATTCTGAGGATAGGAAATAGGATCTATTTGGAGGTGAAGCCCAGCAAGGCTAAACTGTGGATACCATGGGTGTACTGGGGAGGTGGAGGGGCTACCTTGTAGGTGGCAGATAGCACTCTCCACCCCAGGTCCTCTGTTCCCAGGGCGCAAGGGCCGCCTTTGATCTGGGATCTTGGCCATTTCACCCTAAGGCTAGGGCCAGAGGGCCAGAGACAGATAACAGGGCGTCAGACTTCTTGTTGCAAGAAGAAAAACAAACCCAGATTTGTGTGAGTGGAAATTGAGCTGGCTGTTCTTGGTTTGCACCGAGTAAGAGGGAAGGGATGGGCTTCTGAAGCCAAGAAATACACCCGAGGGCAGGGCAGGAAGGGGCAGAATGAGTGAGGACACAGGACCGCAGCGAAGCCAGGCAGGGTGTCTGGAGTGGGCTCTGTGGGCGCGGCTCCTGCACACACAGCCTGCTGCCCTGGAATGTTCCGGAGACGGGTGCTCTAAGTTATTTTTCATTAAAAACGACTTTTATAGAATGATTTGATTTCAAAAGCAGTACCTAACCTCTAGGAAAAAAACTGAAAATACAGACGAGCAAAGCAAAAAGATTACAAAAATATGCCTATGATCCTATGACCCAGTGATAACCACTCTTTATACTCAACTATCTATCTGGCTTTTTCCTGGGAGTGCAATATTCTTATACATTCTTTTATAAAAAGTAAATCATGCACCACATACCCACTATAACTGTTTTTTATTTTTCCTTTTTCTCACTTGGAATTGTATCATTAATTGTATAATATTATATTTTATGGGCATACATGTACCTTGATTTATCAAATACCTTACTATTAGATATTTAGGCCATTTTCCAAATTTTATTATTCTATTTTATTCTACTCCTTCTTCCTTTTTTTTTTTGTACTAGAAATTGAACCCAGGGGTATTCTACATCTGAGCTCCACCCCTAGCCTTTTTTAGCCCTTTTTAAAAATTATTTTTACTTTGAAACAGTCTCAGTAAGTTGTTGGTCTTGCTAAGTTATTCTAAATAAATATAATGAGTATCCTTTTACATAAATATTAACCTACATTCTTATTTACTTACTTGAGTTACATTTCTAAAGGTGGAATTATCTGGTTAAAGGATGTGTCCATTTTTAAGGTCTTGATGCCAGGTGCTAATGAACTTCAGGGAAAGTAGTAGTAAATTATGCCCCAGGGACAGATATTTCAGGGGACAATCCTGATCTTTAAACACAGGGTCCAGAACAAAGCTTTGCATGTAATAGGAGCTTAATAAATATGCACCAATTGTAATTTGAGCATTATAAATCCAGACTCTTCCAAGCATGCTGTCTGTAGTTCCACTCCTATCTTCTCTCAGCTCGCCAAGACATGGAGCAAAGAAGTGCTCATATAAATGAGAGAAAGGTAAGAGATCAAGAAAAGGGAGAGGAACAGTACCCCAGGGGAGCATGCCACTTAATAACACCCCAGGTCATGATATGACACTTTCACTGAAACATAGGTGTTAATGGTCCAGTTATGAATGTATCTGTTTCAACATAAATTAGAGTCTAAATTATTTAAACTATCCCAGGCAAAAGTGATGGACATGAAAGTACCAGGCTTAGAGGTAAAAGACTATGCAGAAAATAGCTATGGTACTACCCAGCCTCCCAATTAGCATGATAGAATTACCACCAGGGAATACGCATTCTGCCTTCAATAGCCAAAGTAGTGAGCTTAGGGAGTACGCTTCACACAAGTGTGGGTGTATTGATAAAGGGGCACTTAGACACAATCCCAGCTGACTCCCTAAGCTTTGATTCCTAACTATTTTTTTTGACTCCTTTCTTTCAAATCTTCAGACTAGAAGGCTTGGTTCATTTTGACAGAAAAAGATAATCATGGAAAAACAGAAGGAGGTTTGGTTTGCCTTACAATGGTTTCTATGTTAAGCCTCGCAAATGAAAGTCATATTAAATTGGATTTATTCATCCCTGACATCAAAGAAAGGAGAATGAAGGAGAAAAAAATGTATTAAAACATGCAAAAATAATCTTTCTCTAAAACCTGACATTTATGAACATAACTCAAAGAAATACCTTAACATTAATCTGTGGATTACAGCAATTTGAAATGTATGGGGGAAACACAAGAACAAAGACGGGGGAGACAAACAAAATGAAATGTATCGACAGTCTGAAGTCTCTTTTCATTTAACAATAAATATTTTCAAAGAACACAAGGTTCTCTCAGTTATTAGCAATTCAGGGTTTTTCTTTCTTTTTTTCACAAGCTAAATTCAATTTTAATCATATGCAATATATGAGCAATCCTCTTTAGGATTACCTGACAAAATTGCACAGCAAAAATATTAAGATTATATGACAGTCTCCAAGCTGAATTACAAATGTGCGCATCCAGCAACAGATAAAAATGAGGGAGAAAGGGGAATGATTAAGTCTGCAATTTCCCCACAAGGACTTGATGTTGATTTTGATTCACTTGCAAGCTGCTTTGTAAAGGATTAGTGAAGAAAATAAATAACCCGATGGCTGGGTGAGAGGAAGGTGGCGCTTCTCCGAGGTTGTCACTGCCAGGCTAGGTGAGATTCTGACTCACTCGCAGCCTCCATTTCTCAGCTGTGAACTGGGAAATGATAAGGACAGCTCCCCAGTAGGAATAATGAGAGGATTTCATGGGGAATGGAATTCAAGTGCTGGACACACGGTCAGCACTTATTTACAAATCAGCCATTTCTATTGGCATGAAGCAAGCATGCCAGTGTCTATAGTAGCCAGGCATGGTGGTGCATGTCTGTAATCCCGGTACTTGGGAGGCTAAGACAGGAGGACCGCAAGTTCAAGGCCAGCCTCAGCAACTTAGTAAGACCCTGTTTCAAAATAAAAAAAATAAAATAGGGCTGAGGGTGTAGCTCAGAGATAGGATGCCCCTAGGTTCTATTCCCAGTACCATAAAATAAAATAAATTAAAAAATAGGGCTGGGTGGGGTGGTGGTGGGGGAGAATGCCCCTGAGTTCAATCCTTAGTGCCACCAAAAAAAAAAAGTGTCTGTAATTAATGTCATCAGTAAGTCTAATATAATACACATTTTTAAACTCTATTCTTCTTTTTCTCTGATTCTTTGGTGTCTACAGTACAACCAGTTTTCAGTCCTGCCTGGAGGGCTTTAGGATGGAAGACATCAATAAATAACAATAATTTTTATTTAGTACTTAACACATGTCAGGTACTTTATTTTACTAGAAAAGTCCTCATTACAATCCGATCAGGTAAGTATTATTATTTGTCTTAGTTTGCCAATGACAAAATTAAGTCCTGGAGAAGTTAAGCAGTTTACCAAATGGCTGGAAGAAGCAGAGGAGTTAAGAAAACGAGCCTGGGCCCATCGAGGGGAATTGGGATGGTGTGTGTGTGTGTGTGTGTGTGTGTGTGTGTGTGTGTGTGTGTGTGATCCACTGTGGGGGCTGGCAATTGTGGACCTGGCAGGGCTGGTTGGCAGCCTGGAAGTACCTGCACCACAGAAGCTGCTGTTGCAGTTTTGAGTTGGAGACTATCTGGATGAACAATTCCTTCCTTTTTTTGTGGCGGGAGCCTCCATCTTTTCTCTCAATTCTTCAACTGATTAGATGAGGTTCACCCACATTACAGAGGATAATTTACTTTACTCAAACTCTATGGACTTAAATGTTAATCACATCTTCAAAAGACCTTCATGGTGGCATCTCGATTGGTGTCTGGCCATGCAGTTGGGCACTACAGCCTACCAAGCAGACACATCATATTAATCACCAGTGATGGTAAGAACGTTGCCTGCTCACCTGGGTTGGGAGCATTAAATGGGACAATATGTGTACAGTACTTAGTATGCCTGAGGTATGCAATATCTTTAGTACTTATGCACAAAGCCTGCTAAGGCGGAAACAGTCTGTGGGTGTTAGCCACTGGTACTAAGTGATGAAGCCAGTAACCTGGGTCATTTGTCAACCTCTAAACCTGTGCTGTCCAAAATGATAGTTGCCAGAGAGACGGGGTACTGTGGATTTACATGTGGCGAGTGTGGCTAAATTTTAAATTTAAAAACCAAAGTAGGGTAAATTTCAAAATATTGAAATGACCTGGGTACCAGTATATAGTTGGTTAAGTAGATCACCCAAATTAATTTCACCTGTTACTTTTTACCTTTCTCAAATGTGGCTACTAGCGAATTTCACGTTACACATGTGGCTTGTATCACCTCCTTACTGGACCGTGCCGCTCCAGCTGATGTCTCTCCTGGGGCACACAGGCCTGGCCTGGGCACACAAGCCTTCCGCAGGGCACGCCAAGGGCGAAAAACACCACATCGACACATTTTAGTTTCTGTGACGCTGCCCAAGTTTTAGAAAATAACAACAAACAGCAGCCCTACCAGGGATAGAGCTCAGTGGCAGACACTTGCCTGGTGTGCGTGAGGCTACAGGTTCAATTCCCAGCACTGCACAAAACAAACAAACAGGAACACCACACACACACAATGTACATTGGACTTTATTAAAATCAGATCCTTTGCTTATCAAAGGACACTATGAAAAGAGTAAAAAAGGCAAGCTACAGATTTGGAAAAGATAAGGGGTATAATATTCCACAATAGCTAGGAGAGAGATTTTTGAGTCCTCTCACCATATGCAATGGCAAATGTATGCGGTGATAGACAGGCTGATTACCCTGATTTGGTCACTGCACATTTACATGGATGGAATCATCACACTGCACCCCTATAAATAGGTACAATTGTTATGTCAGCCCAAATCTAATGTTAGTTAAATAAAATCTTGGGGGGTACTAGGGTTTGAACCCACAGGCATTCTACCTCTGAGATACACTCTCAGTCTATTTCATTTAGTTTTGAAACAGTCTCACTAAGTTGCTGAGGCTGGCCTCAAACCTGCAATCCTCCTGTCTCAGCCTCCCAAGCTTGGGATTACAGGTGAGTACCACCACACCTTGGCTAAACAAAAATTTTTAAATGTGAAAGATTTAGAAAAGAAGATGTCTATTTGGTCAATAAACACATAAAATGCAAGTTAAATCATAATAGCTAAAATGAAAACAACAGAAAATACCTAATGCTGACAAAGATACAGAACAACTGAAGTTCCCGAATACTGGGGTAGGGTGTAAGTTGGCACAGCCATGTTGATTTTTTTCCTTCTACCAAACATGCTTCCTCTCTGCACTCTTCCCTCCCTCTCTCCTTCCCTCCCTCTAAAAAAAAGCAGTAAAATTTATCTTTAACATTAAAAGCTAACATTTCAAAATGTATAAAATAATGAGGCAGAGAGAAGAGGGTCTTGGGCCTTGCTTACCATACTGGAAAGAATCACAGGCAGTTAATTGAGCCGTAGGGAAATGGAAAGCAGAAGTGCAAACATGGAAAGCTTCAAAAATGACAAAATACAGTGCCTGACCTTTTTAAAGCAGGCTCTGCAAGCTCCTTGCAAACTGTGGGGTGTTCTTTGAGGCCAGGAGGCAGAGGGGCCCTGAGGGGAGCTTTGGAGAAAGCAGGTGGAAGTCTGCTTAGGGGTGGGGGCTGCCTTCACATTAAGATGTCAAACGATTTTCTTTGGAAAAATGAGTCTGTAACAAATGCTCCTGTAGAATTAGACTAGATCGTTGAAAATTGAAAAATTGCAAAGCTTTACTCAGGCCTTTGATATCACACTCTGCCCTAAATTTTGGAGTTAGGAGTGATTCTTGCCAGGTGTCTGTTTTTTTTTTTTTTTTTAGTATCTCTGTAAGTCACATCATGCATGAGGCTCCCAGGCAGCTCTGAGAAGGAGGTGTGCTTGCCATTAACATAAAACATGGAGCCCTGAAACCTGCTTTCTGTCTGCCTCCAAAACCTGCTGATTCCAAGCTCCCTCCCTCCATGGAACGTCCAAGGACTTTTATCCTCTGCCTAGCTCTGGATCCTGAAGATAAAGCCGGGTTTTCTTTTCTCTCAAAGTTTTATGGCCTACATTTAAGTTTATGACCCATTTTGAGTTCATTCTATGTGTGAGATTCAAATTCTTTCTTAAGTTTTAAAACGTAGACCTCATGGTTCTTTTCTTTTTTTTGCCCATGCATGTCCTAATTAGCTCTGCACAGTTTGCTACAAAGGTGATCCTCTTTTCATTGATTTGCTTTTGCATGTTTCTCAACAATCCATCGAGCACGTGTGTGGATCTGTATCTGCGGTCTCTGTACTGTTCCATGGGTCTCTGTGTCTGTCCCTCTTCTAATACCACACAGGCTTGATAGTGCCCTACCACCAAGCTACACCCCAGCCCTCCTTTTTTCTAATGTATGCATTTGGTGCTACTAAGTTTTCTCAGCACTGCCTAGCTCTGTCTCACAAATTCTGAAATGCTCATTTTCATGTTGACTCAGTTCAGTGTATTCTTCTGTTTCCCTTGAGACGTCCTCTTTGACCCATGGACTATTTAGAAGTGTGTTGCTTTGCTCCCATGCAGTTAGAGTTCACTGTCATCTTTCTCTTACTCATCTCTAGTTTGATTCCATTGTGGTGAGAGAACACACTCTGTATGATTTGAGCTCTGTCAAGTTTGTTGAGGCTTGTTTTATAGCCCAGAAGCTGGTCTATGTTGGTACACACCCCATGGGCACTTACAAAGAACATACATTCTGCTCTTTGGTGGAGTGTTCTGTAAATGTGGATTCTGTTGATTGATGGCACTCAGTTCTTCTATATCCTTGCTGGTGTTCTGTCTACGCTACCTTTAGAGAGGGTGTGTATTTGTCGATTGTGCCTTTCAGTGTTTGTGTTTTGCTTCACATATTCTGCAGCTCTGCCTTTGGTGGCTACACATTTAGGATGGCTGGCTGCAGCTTCTTGAGGGATTGACTCTGTCATCTCATCCTGTCTTTCTCTAACTGGCAATTGTCTTTGCCCTGAAATTTATAATTTATCTGATGTGAATATGTCCACTCCTGCTTTACTTTATATATATATTCATATATATATATTCATTCATATATATATATATATATATTCACATATATATATATATGAATGAACAGGATTTTATAAAGTAAAAAAGATGGCATATATATATTTGCTATTTATATCTGCTTACATTGTTATATTTAAAGTTTTTTATATACAGCATGCAGTTAGGTCATATATTTTCATATATTCTGCAAATCTATGTTTGGTGCATTTAGACCATTTACATTTAATATAACTCTCAATATTTTAGGGCTTATAGCTGCCATTTTGTATTTGTTTCTTGTTCCTGTTTCTTCTTGTTGTTTGTTTGCCTACCTGAGAGGTACTTGAACATAATTTTAAGAATTCAATTTCGATTTATCTGTAGTACTTTTGAGCCCCCCCCACCTTTCTTCATGATTGCTGTGGCTATTCCATTTTATATATACCTAAAATACCATTTTACTATTGTCACTTTACTAGTTTGAGTGGGGGAAATGTTACTATCCTTTGTGTCCCATTACCTTCTTCCATTTGCAATTGTCTTATGTATTTCTTCTATAAACATTGTGATACATGTCCACAGCTATGGGGAGTGCTGTTTTTGTTTTTTTGTGCATGGTCCTTGGATGGAGTAGAGCTGTTACTGTTGAAAAGTTGTTTTGCTAGTTGTCCCTTTCCTGGACCTTTAGCCAGAAAAAGTAGTCTCCCCACCACCCCCTCCACCTTTCAAAGTCCTCTTACATTTGTTTTATATATAATGTCCAGGGCTTTTAGTTGTACTTTGAATGAGAAAGAATATTTATTTCATCTTCCTGGAAGCAGAAGTCTTGACCCTTTGATGTCCTCTTTTTTGTTTGTTTGTTTGTTTTGATGGGGGGTGCTGGAGATTGAACCCAGGGCCATGTGCATGCTAAGCACATGTTCTACCTCTGAGCTATACCTCCAGCTCTCTGATGCATTTTTAAACATTGGCCCCTGGTTCCACTTTCACAAAAGACATTTCCCCATGATATAAGATCAGCATCCCAATGCCTTTCAAAATGTAAAGCAAGTTTGTAGAGACAAGATGGTCAAGATGTTCAGACCACATTGAGGGTCTCACCCATTCCCTATACGGCCTTACGGCCTTCAGAAGTGTTGCTGTTCAGTGATATGTGCTAGCGAACACTTCATTTCTGGGGATATATCTGTCCCAATCCACTGTATCCCATGACCTGCCTACACCAGCCATTTCCATAGTATACACTGCAACTGAAGCATTTGGGGCAGGCTTATGTAAATGCAGAGTCCAGGGCCTCCATCTGTAGGTCTTAGGTGGGCCCAGGAATTGCTTAGCCGCTTGGGCTTCACCAGAACCTACTGAGACATATAAAATTACTACTAATAAAGATCCCATGTTGAGTAAGAGTGTATTCGATTCCCAGTGCAAAGACATTTTGAAAGTGAGACAAGGAGGGCGAGGATAGGACCTGGAAAACTGAGTGCCGGGCATGGGTGCCAGGGCCAGCGGGCCTGCTCATCCACAGAGCATGGTCTCATCTGCCCTCTCTGGACCCCTGCTGCAAAGAAGGCCACTGCCCTATTTCCCAAGCTTTCAGATATTTGAAGCTTACTGGGGAGTCATTATCTAGGGACCTGCATGGCTAAAGTCTGCCTGTTCTCTCTCTTTCCCTGGACTCCAACAACCAGGCACTCCTTCTCCACTGCTCTCAGAGCTCTGAGACTTCATCCTCTTCCCTTTCCCAAGCAGAATGCACACCTTAAGACAGGAAGGACCTCAACTTCTAGCACCAAGCTTCCACCCAAATGCTGTGATGGGCATGTTCTGTGAATCAGAAAGAGGCACCCAGCCGGGCGTGGTGGTGCACGCTTGTAATCCCAGCATTTGGGAGGCTGAGACTGGAGGATCCAGGTTCGTGGCAAGCCTCAGCTGCTTAGTGAGGCCCTCTGCAACTTAGTGAGAACCTTTTTCAAAATAAAGAATAAAAAATAGGGCTGGGGGTGTAGCTCGGAGGTAGAATGCCCCTGGGTTCCATCCCCAGTACCGAAAAAAAAAAAAAAAAACAAGAAAGAGGCATCCTTTCCTCAGCCCTCTTGACCACCATCTTCCAAGAGACAGTTGTGGCTACTCTGCAAAATTAGGATATCGTTGAAGTCCATGGTACCCTCAGGGCTTGTAAAATGCAGAACCTGCTCAGCAGCGCAGATTTCATATTACCCTTCTCAGGTTACTGCCTGAGGTCAGTCGCTCTACCTGTGCTCTACATCCAAACTACCAGTCCTGCCTCCCTCAAAATCATCCCCATAAACTATTCATGGGCATGGGTCAATTTGGCCATGGGCTGATCAACATTAAAAATCTCTGGCTCCTTTCCACCAATATTTAAACAAGCTTACATATTTTGGATCTTAAAGATAATATAGTTAAGCTGGGTGTGGTGGTGCACATCTGTAATCCTTATACTTGGGAGGATGAGACAGGAAGATCACAGGTTCCAGGCCAGCATTAGAAACTTAGTAAGGCCCTCAGCAACTTAGTGAGACACTGTTTCAAAATTTTTAAAAAACTATAAATGGTCTAGGGATGTAGCCTACAGGCAGAATGCCTCTGAGTTCAATCTCCATTACACACGTGTGTGTGTGTGTGTGTGTGTGTGTGTGTGTGTGTGTGTGTAGGTACTGGAGATATATAGAGATATGTCATATGACACGTAATGATGTTTCTGTCAACAACAGACACGTGTGTGTACAATATGTGTAGTATGTGTAGTCACCTCATACATCTCCTGTTTACTGCATCTCTTGATTGCATCATTTTCTCTTGTGCTTGCTTGAATCTTGTGTCATTTAGTTCGTCATGGCCTCTAAGTACCCAAAATCCACGTTAAGATACTGACCTAGAAAGCCAGGCCTGGTGGCACATGCTTGTAATCCCAGCATTTGGGAGGCTGAGACTGGAGGATCCGGGTTCGCGGCCAGCCTCAGCTACCTAGTGAAGCACTCCGCAACTTAGTGAGACCCTATTTCAAAATAAAGAATAAAAAATAGGGCTGGGGGTATAGCTCAGAGATAGAATGCCCCTGAGTTCAATCCCCAGTACTGCAATAAATAAATAAATAAATAAATAAATAAATAAATAAATAAATGATACTGACCTAGAAACAAAATTAAGAGAGATTAAGGACTATAAAGATGGAAAATCAGTGATGGTCACTGCTTGCTAGTCAGACGTGTCCCATTCTGCCATAGTTAATATATATATAATTTCTTTTTGGTGATCCTGGGGTTAAACCCAGAAGATTTCTACCTCTCAGCCCCATCACCCCCAAACTATTTTATTCTTTATTTTGAAACTAAGTCTCACTAAGCTGCTGAGATCCTAAGTCCCTGAGGCTGGCCTTGAACCTGAAATCCTCCTGTCTCAGACTCCCATAGCTTCAATCTTGCAGAACAAAATCAAAGAAACGGAAGCTGCTCCTTGAAGGAAATGAAACTAGTAAACATTTGAGAAGGGCCTATATCAGATATGGAGAAACTTCTAATGAATGGGACGGAAGACCACTGTGATGATCACGGCCAAGGCAACAAGTTTGTTTGCAACGTCGAAAGAAAAATCTGGTCCCGACTATGACATTGAGTTTTCTGCTAGCCCTGGGCGGTTTAAATGATTCAAGATTTATTATTCATTACATAATGTGAAAGGAGTGGTGAATTTACAAGTGCTGATGTGGGGACAGCTGAGGAATTTTTGGAAACTCTAGATAAGCTGATTGCAGAAGAAAATCATTTGGCAGAACAAATCTTTAATACCACCTAAGATTTTGTAAATACGCTCTATGATGTTCATACAATGATGAAATTGCCTGAGGACACATTTCTCAGAATGTACCCTTGTCCTTGAACAACACATGACTGTATTTGAAGAAAAGATTAACATCTTCCTTTCAGAACCACTCATTTTTTCACAGGCAACTTCCTGGAAGGTTTTACATGCTCATTTGTCTCCATTTCTTCACCACCAGACCCTGTTATTCCTCAACTCCCTCCATGCTGGCCGCCTCCCACTTTTCCCATGAATCTGCTCCAGCTAATGGCAATATCTCTTTAGTCATGACATTTCTCAGTCTCCAGTGCACGAATATCTCAACAACAGTGACCCAGGTGGCTACCCTCTAGAGGCTCTTTTCCCTTGCTTCCTGCAATGTGGTTCTTTCCTTTTTTTTTTTTCTCTTAAGGTTGCCGGCTCCGCCTCTTCCTCTCCTTGAAGTAGCCTAGCTCTTGACACTCTGTCCTACCTGTTTCTCAAAGGACATTCTTCTCTGCCCCAAGCAATCTCTCTCCTGCTCCTTCTCCATCTAGGTGCTTGAATGTAAACCACAGACTCAGCTTAGGCCTCTCCACCCAAAGCTCAGACCTGGCACCTCCACTGGCCTGCTGAGCTTCTCCACCAGAT
This sequence comes from Graphiurus murinus, assembly GCA_004027655.1. Classification (NCBI taxonomy): domain Eukaryota; kingdom Metazoa; phylum Chordata; class Mammalia; order Rodentia; family Gliridae; genus Graphiurus; species Graphiurus murinus. The sequence goes on from PVLC010017339.1 coordinate 31,047, forward strand.
GGGCCCACAGGCTTAACATGTCTAAAACCAAACTGCTACCATAAACCCATTTCTGTGTTCCCTTCCAGTATGTGGTAGCCTGGCGACTACCCTGGCCCTGCACATGCTAGTCACTCAATTTGTTACCACGAATCCCCCTCTCCATCCTTCCCTCCGGGTTCTCCTGTGTGGCCCTGCTTCAAGTAAGCAAGGTCAGGCCAGCCTCCCTAGATGCCTCAGAGGGGCCGGGCCCCGAGCTCCCTGCTCCCCAATCTGGGCTGGAAATCTTCTCCACCTTCTCTATGGCTAATCCTTCAGGGTGAAAGTTGGCCATCTTGTTCACTAGGTTCCGGCATACAGCACACAGTGAGGCCCCAATAAATGCTCGGTTAGTGAAAGGGAAGAGAAAAGGGGGCCGACAGGGAACTGGCGAAGGGCAGAGGGTCAGTTCATCCTCTTTGCGGAAAGGTTCAGACTTGAGGGTCCAAAGCCTCACCTGCCACACACAACAAGGCGGCGACCGGGACCCGCACCGACTTCCGTTTCCGGTGCGGATCTACGTCACTTCCTCCAGTTGCCCTGGCGCCCTGGGGAAGCTAAGCATTTGAAGGGGTCTCCGGTTCCCTTTTGACCCTTACTCTTTTTAATTCTTGCCGGGTCTAGAGGGAACCCAGCTCTGCGGCAGGTGGCTTGAGAGGTGGGGCAGAGGAGGGGCCGTCCCCAGTGAGGGAGCGATGGAGGCCACCGAGGAGAAAGAGGGATGGAGAGGGGCGTGGCTGGGAGGCAAGTCCAGAGACCTCCGGGCCACTATGGGCCGATCCTAGTGGCAGATGCGATGTGTAGGTAGAGACAGAATGCTTAATAGCCCGGACTTCATGGATATAAAATGTATGTGTACGAATTTGGGGGCGGTGACACGCCTGTAATCCCAGTGCTTGGGAGGCTGAGACTGGAGAACCGCAGGCTCCAAACCGGCTTCAGCCTCAGCAACTTAGTGAGACCTTGGTTCAAAATAAAACATAAAAAAGGCTTGGAGCCGGGCGTGGTGGCGCACGCTTGTAATCCCAGCATTCGGGAGGCTGAGACCAGAGGATCCGGGTTCAAGGCCAGCCTCAGCTACCTAGTGAGACACTCCGCAACTTAGTGAGACTCGGTTTCAAAATAAAGAATAAAAAAATAGGGCTGGGGGTGTAGCTCGGAGGTAGAATGCCCCTGAGTTCAATCCCCAGTACCGCAAAAAAAAAAAAAAAAAAAAGGCTTGGGATGTAGCTCGGAGGTAAAATGCCTCTGGATTCAATTCCCAATACCCAAAGAAAAAAAAAGTATGTGTACAGAGAACCTTAGTGGGGAGGAGGGTCGAATGTAGGGACTCACGCATGCTAGGCAAGCGCTCTATCACCGAGCAACACCCCAGTCCTTTTGAAAATTTTATTTTGAGGCAAGGTCTCGCCTCCCAAGTAGCTGGGGTTACAGACATGCACCACTGCTTTTAGTCTTAATCATTAAACTAGGCTCATCCACCACCCAACTCCTACTGTCTGGTAAACTTTCCTGCTCTTTCCGAGGCTCTTTCTAGCATGAGGAGTCTTTATTGAATAGTTTTAATTGATGGCAGGTCACTCTTCTCTTCCTTTTATTGAAATGGCAGTGAAACCCCAAGTATGAATAGCACTTAAAAAAGGCTGAAAAGGCTACAGACCAGAGCCATTGACTTTTATTTTTAAGATAAAGGTTTCTTTTTAAGTTCCTTGACGGAACTTACAAATGTTAACATTCAAACAGGTGCTATGAGACTTGAAAGCAACAGAAATGTTGCCATAGTTGATAGAAAGATGGTTACCAAGTGACTATCTCCTGACTTGCAGGCTTAATGAGCAAAACCAGTTCCTTCATCTTGGTCTTCCCTCAAGTAGCCCTACATTCAGTTACATTGTACCTCCTAGGTACACCCCTCAGCCCTATTTTATTTCTTATTTGGAAACAGGGTCTCACTAAGTTGCTGAGGGCCTCGCTAAGTTGCTGAGGCTGTTCTTGAACCTGTGAGCCTCCCAAGTACTGGAATTACAGGCATGTGCCACCATGACCAGCTACAATCAGTTTTGTTTAGTTGTTGTATATGGTTTCTAGCCTGATAATTTTCTTTTTCCTTTCTGTTTTTTGGCAGGAAGTAGCGGAAGTCCCCAAGTAGCTGAGAAGTTCACGGAAACTTCTTATTTGGTCCAACTTTCACTACTGCTTGTGTTATAGGGCCGGGTAGGGTGTGAAGACATTTCCCAGGAGCGCTGTTTACACAGCACACTACAACTTAACTACCGAAAGTCAAGAGCAACAGGCCTGAACAACTGGTGAGTATAACACAGCAAGGGATTTCACTTGATAACAGGAACATAGCTTTTGTGTTAATAAAATGCTTTAAAAATTAGTCAGGGGTTTTCCATAATTAGCATATAAATTTCAGTTATCAATTGGTTCATAACAAACAGACTAATTAGGTGCCCCACTCAGTCATTTATCTAAATGAAAAGTTCTGCTAAATGGTATTTGTGGGCATTGATCAAAACTAATGGGAGAAAAAGATTAAGATAAAAATCATGGGATTAAATTTTTAATTAGTTTGCTCCCTGAACAATTGCATGGTGTGACATGGTGATTGATTGGCTACTTATGCCTGCCTGGGAGGATGTGGCTTTTCCACCAAACCTCTGAACAGAAGAGTATTTTACAAAGGCTGAATATTTTATTCAGTTATCCTTCTCTTTATTCCTGCTTAATGAGGAATTGAAAAGGAAGGTGCAGCCTGAGATCTCATAGTCTTTTGTCTAGTGATACGTAAAAAGTATGAACTCAGGGCTCCAGTCAGTTCATTAATAAATATCCC
>PVLC010017340.1:0-22339 GCA_004027655.1 Graphiurus murinus
CTCCCTCCGAGGTGTTTGGAGAACTCCTTTGTTCCCCTGACCGGCTATCTGAGTTTTCTTCCGTTGTGGTTCAGCTTTCGCCCCTTTTTGTTGCTTTTTTTTTTTCTGTAAAGAAGCTGGTTTTGGGGCAAATTTGATTTGAAAGAACAGCGTCTGGGGAGAGGTATTTCACTCAGACGCCATCTTGTCCCCCCTCTCCGTATTTCAATTAAATTCAACTTATGCTTTTTATGGCCTGTGCTGTTGTTTTATATATAAAAATACTTCACCTGTGTCAGAGATATGAAGACTCTCCTATGTTTTGTTCTGGAATTTTAGCAGTTTTAATTTGTACATTTACAATCTATTTTGAGCTAATTTTTATGTGTGGGTGAGAATATCTATGTTTATTTTTTTAATATGAATATCCAAATGTCATTATATCACTAGTTGAAAAGACTATGTTCTCATTCATATGTTTTTTCTATCCTTTTTAAAAATCATAAGAAATTATTTCTGAACTCAATCTTTACACAATCATGACACTGTCTCTATTAAGGAAACTTTATAATATGCATTCAGATTGAGTAGTGAAATTTACCTTTTGGCAGCATGCTTTTGTTTTTTTAATCTGTAATATCTTTCGCTTTAGTATCAGTGTAATGATGGCCTCACAAGATAAGTTGGGAAATATTTCCCCTCTGTGTCCTGAAAGAAATCGTTCGATAGGATCCAACTGTGAAGCTATCTGGGGCTGGACTTTTCTTTGTGGGAAGATTGATAATGATCAATTCAACTTCCTATGTTCAAATATTCTATTTTTTCTTATTGTGGTTTCAGAAATTTGTGCCATTCTAAAAATTGGTCTAGTCCATCTAAATTGTGTCATTTATTGGCATAAAGTTCTTTTTAATAGTCCCTTAAAATCCTTTAAATTTCAGGCATGGTGGCACACACATGTAGTCCAAGTACTTGGGAAAGAGGTTTCAGGTTAGAGACCAGTCTCAGAAGCTTAACAAGACCTTATTTCAAAATAAAATTAAATAAATAAATAAATAAAAGGGTCGGTGGTATAAGGATGGAGGTAGAAAAGCCCTGGGTTCAATCTCTAGCACCCCCCAATTATTTTAATTTCTGTAGAGTTTTTCATAAGATACTTCACAGGACAGGAAAGGTCTGGGACATAGTGGGGTGCAGATCAATTTGATATATAATAAATTGAAGTTCATAAACATGAACTCTACAGTATACGTCTTCATAGCTATGCTGCTGCTGCCCTCAAAATCAGCAGTGTGTCCTGCCAAGGTCGGTTTCCACCCAGCTCCCAGCCCCTCCCACCTCCACCTTTTCTGCCTCCTTGTTTACTAGAAATTGTGTCTCTAGGAGGAAGCGATAAGAGGAATGCATAGCAAGTGAGGTGGGCTCCTGGGCTTGGGTGGCAGCAGCCTCATGACTAACTCAGAGCTCATCCCCAGCGTGTAGCAGAGCTGGCACGCAGGTTGGGGTCAATCCAGCCACAGCAGTATGAATGGGTCAAGGTAGAGGATGTGTGTGTGCTTTGCAGCCTGCTTCTTTGGAAACAGACTGATGATGCTTTAGTCCAGATTCCACGAGTATCTACCCAAAAGCATGTCTCTGTACATTCACTAAACATTGCACAAGTGAACTTGATTTCTACTAGAATCATCATCCATTCAGTTGACTAAGTTCGTGTGTGTGTGTGTGTGTGTGGTGTGGGGTGTGTGTGTGTGTGTGTGTGTGTGTGTGTGTGTGTGGTGTGTGTGTGTGTGTGTGTGTGTGTTTGCATTTTCCTCTTTTGTCTGATTTCCTTTGTATTTTGGGAAAAAGGAAACAATGTCAAGATGTCTAACGAAGATGCCATTTAGATTTTAAATTAAGGCGTAAATTTTAGATTGGCACATTATAAACATTCAGAAAACAAATATAACATAGCCTGGGACTCTCTGAAAAAAAAAGTGACACCTTAAGAAGATTTTGCTATCCATGTGAAAATTAATTTTTAATTAATATTAATTAATTCAGACCTAATAAGATAGGTCTAAATTCCCCCAAATCCAGAGGAAAGGAAAAAGTCTTTAATGAGTGGTTAAATAATGATGTCATCCACTCAATAAATATATTGAGAAGAAGAGAGAAGGTATATGTCATTTAGGAACATGGAAGATAGTAGCAGACATGCAGGATGGACCAGATAAAGTTTAGGCACAAAGATTCACATAACAGGAATTTCAGAGGAACAAGACAAATCTTACTCAGGGGAAAAAGTATAGTAATAATAGATGACAGGATGAGAGAGAACAATGTACTGTTCAATCTCTTATTTTTTTTCATTGTCAAATAAAATCTTAGATTAGCAATCCAACAAGAAAGAAATCTTAGTAAGAGGGAGCTGAAGACGGGTATAGATGAGGACATCTTCAGATATCACCTATCAACTTACAATTAGTTCAAATCCCCTGCCTCAGATTCATTATATCCTAGGGGCTGAGGAAATTTGCAGATAAAATTGCTGAGCAGCTGCCAATAACCAGGAGGCCAGGCCAGGCTACCAGATAAACAAAGGAATGAAAGCCAGGCCAATCTTGTTTCAACTTTAAAAAAGAAGAAAATATATAAACCACAAAAGATACCTGGTGAGTCTGAGAACCATTCTAGGCAAATATGTCAAGTGAATCATTTAATTATTAAGAAAATAACAGTCATAAGCCACCATGGATTAAATAAGAACAAATTCTTGCAGACTAGTCTCTTTCTGAAAGAGTATAATTGGAATAGTATTACAGTAAGGGGTAACTTCTTGCCAAGATTGAGGTCAAAAGGGTCCGGTTCCTACAAAAAAACAGGACTAATGATGATAATAAAAATTTCAATTACATGTGTACTTATTAAATCAGACTTTTTAAAAAACATATATTATTAAGAAAAAAAAGCATGCCAACATTGCAATACTGTATTTCGCTATTGTCTTAAATTCTGTTCTTTTAAATTGTTCAGGAAAAAAAAAGTTCAGGAAAAATTTCCCTGGCATTCTCTGCTGAGACAGATTCTCTCAGAATATTTATGACTCACAATTTTGCTTGGTTCATTTTTGTAGGTTATATCAAATTTAACCAAGAAGTCATGAGAACTTCAGTAAGATGGTTAAAGTACAAAATAAATCATTAAATTCAATAGCATTAGTGGAGCAAAATGGTAGTCATTTAGGATAATGATAATTCACGATAGCAACAAATCATATAAAACTCTTATGAATGAATGTGACTAGAAATATATGAGACCAACATGGCATTGAAGCTCTACTGAAAAACAGAATTCAGTGCTGGATATATGTCGACATAGCCATCGTCTAGGAATAGAAAGTACTACTGTGCTCATGTTAGTTGTCCTCAGACTTATATATAACATTTTATTCTCATCAGGACTTCCCTTTGCTCTTGACACAAATGCTCTAAAGCATATTCGAAATAAAAATATTTAAAACTGCATGGAAATTTTCATAACGAAATAATACAGAGAAATTGCTCAGCCAGTGCCAGGTAGCCAGCTGTAATTTGAAAGTATAATGGTGAAAATGTGTGATATTGGTGTCAGAACAGAGAGACAAATGGAACAAATAAAAGTTTAGTCGAGTTTTTCTTCTGTGCATGGTAATCACCGACTGCATCATTATCTCTCACATTTGTTTAGTGCCCGCCTTGGACCAGCCACTGTTCTGAATCCTCTCTTGTGTTAACTCACTTAATTCTCATGATGATCTTGAATCATAACCCTAACCTTGCTTTAACTTGACGATTATTGAGCCCTGTAGCATTGTGTAAGGGTGAGCCTAATGAGGCAGGGCTGATATCAAGGGGTTGAATCAAACAAAATGAGAATTGACTGGCTTGTAGGAACAGAGTACATTATTTGACCTGGAAGTTGGGGAAACCATATAGCCCCTTCACTTTAGCCCTAGACAATCATAAGACTCCTGGTGATTTGCATAGAAAAGTGGAGACAATGGGTTCTTCCTCTGAAAATAGGTTTAGGACTGAACATGCAGCACCACACTCCTAGGATGTTCAGAGTGGGGAATGACAGATATCAGTGGGAAGTCTTCATGTGCGGGGTAAATACATATAGATGGATACAAAGGTCATCGCTAAGGGATCTCGATCTAAAGGCAAAGTCACCAAAATATTGAGCAATTTGAAGAACAACCCAGGGCCAGTCTTCCAAGGCCTGTTTTAGGTAGTTGTCTTAAAAATGACTTAATCTGCAAGGAGAAAATGGAGTCATACATTATGCAAAGTGAACACCTTTTGCTCAATTTTACATCTAGTGATAAAAGAGCTTCCTCAATTCTGTCTCCTGAGTGGCCATGACCTAAGTCCACTCATTAGTCCTTATCATCACACTGTCTGCCCTGGAGCTGGTGGGCCATGGGGCTAGGGAAAGGCAGGAAAGTCAGGACTGAGACTCAGAGAAAGCATCATCTAACTCATGAGAAAAGAGTCTCTTTCTCTGTGAAAGAGGATTAATTTAATTTAATTATTTTCAGTTTTACACCACCACAGATGGACCGCAGGATAAAAGAAATGAACAGAGCATTATCAAATGGTGGGGTGATACACAATGAGCAGAAGATGGCATGAACTCCCCAAGAGCTCACAGAAATACTGAGATAAAGAAACAAGCCCAGGCTAGGAGTGGTAGTGCGTGCCTGTAATTCCAGTACTTAGGAAGCTGAGACAAGAAGATCGTAGGTTTGAAGAGAGCCTCAGCAACTTAGAAAGACTCTCAGCAACTTGGTGAAACCCTGTTTCAAGAATGTAAAAAAAATAAGCCGGGCGTGGTGGTGCACACTTGTAATCCCAGTACTTAGGAGGCTGAAACAGGAGGATCCTGGTTGGCGGCCAGCCTCAGCTACTTAGTGAGGCCCTGTGCAACTTAATGAGACCCTGCTTCAAAATAAAAAATAAAAAATCGGGCTGGAGATGTAGCTTAAAGGTAGAATGCCTCTGGGTTCAATCTCCAGTACCAAAAAAAAAGAATGTAAAAAAAAAAGGGCTAGTGGTATAACTTGGAGGTAAAACACCTCTAGGTTTAATCCCAGAGGAAATAGTGATCTCAGGAGGCTAGAAACATTAGTGATATGTGGGATATGTAAAATTGTCAATTGTGTGTGTGTGTGTGTGTGTTCCTTCTGAAAGGATATTCTCTGAAGTGAATTGCATGGTGGTCGTTCACCTCCCTTTTATTTTTTCCTTTTTTTTTTTTTTTTGTGGTACTAGGGATTGAACTCAGGGGCATTCTACCTTTGAGCTATACCCCCAGCCCTATTTTTTTTATTTTTTATTTTGAAACATGGTCTCACTAAGTTGCAGAGTGCCTCACTAGGTAGCTGAGGCTGGCCTCGAACCTGGATCCTCTGGTCTCAGCCTCCCGAATGCTGGGATTACAAGGGTGTGCCACCACGCCTGGCTCCCCTTTTTTCTTATCTATATATCTATTCCATTTATTTTTGTCATTGTTGCTTATTATGAACATACATCACTCTTTAGTCTCCAAACATACCTTAGTTTCTGCATTACTGGCTACTGAATTGCCTTTCCCTAAACTCTTGTAACTGATGTTGATATATTCCCTCTCCAAAGCATGACTACATAAAGATGGTATGCAAACATTCATATCCATGTTATTCATAAAGTCAAAACTGGAAACAATCCTAATGTCTACCAACTAGTCAGTATGTATATATTTTAAGAGTGGTAAATACAAGCAGTGGAGTATTACTCAGTACTAAAAAGAAAAATAAAACCATTTATACATGCCTCAACATGAATGAACCTCAAAATCATTAAGCTAAGTGAAAAATGTCTGATGGGAAAGACTACATATTTTACAATTTCATTTACATAAAATGTCCAGAAATGGAAAATCTATAGCAACCAACAGCAGATCAGTGACTGTTTAGGCCAGAAGGGAGCAGAAAGGACTGGCTATAAAGGGGCATGCAGGAACTTCCCCCCAGTGACAGAAATGATTTAAGACTGGATTGTGGTAATTTGTAATATAACTCAATTAATTTACCCAAATTATTGACTTATACAGTTATAGTTAGTAACTTTTATGTTACATAAATTACATTTTAAAAAGAGCATGTCAGGAATCTCTCCGGATTTCCTCTGGAATAGCATATCCTTCTGTTACGGTTTGGGTTTCAATGTCCCCCCAAAAGGCTCATGTATTGATAGACATTCCCCAAAGCAACAGTATTCAAAGAGGAAATCATTGAACCAGGGTTCTAATCTCACTAGTGATTAATGTACTAAAGGATTCATAATTTAAATGGATTTACTGGGTGGTAACTTAGCCAGGTGGGGCTTGGCTGGAGGAGGTGGGTACTGGGGGTGGTCTTGGGGACTATCTCTGTTATCTGTCCCTGGTCACTTCCTGCCGCTCTCCATTTTCCAGCTGCCTCCAAATGAGCTGCTGTCCTCTGCCACGCACTGTACCTCTCTGATGTCTGCCTTGGGGTTGACCAGCTATGAATTGTGCCTCTAAAATGGTGAGCCAAATAAACATTTCCTCTTCTGTTGGTCATGTCATGTGTTTTTGTCATAGGGATGGGAAAACAGACTAAAACACCCTCTTTAATGTCCACAGCATCATTCCCAGATCATCAGATGACTTGACTTGAAGATTAAAAGAGTGCCCGAAGGGTGAAATACTGGGAGCTCAGGAATTAGTAACAATAGCTCACAAATCCTTCAGCACAGAAAGTATAAATCTTGGTCTAAAGTTTCTGCTATGTAAAAATTATAATATCCTCTTTCTCCATAATCCAAATTAATTTGTTTTTTGTTTGTTTGTTTGTTTGTTTTTACCATTATCCTGCGTGGCTATTGAAAAGATTATCCTCAGCACTTGATACTATTTAGAATTCCCATTTCTTGTTCACCCCTAGGCTTAAGCCTTGGGGCCAAAACAATAGTGGGAGAAGTGTCTTCTGGTTCTCAGTCACCAGTTTGCACAGTTCCGGGCTCCTTATCTGCATGACCCCTTCATACCATCAGCCCCTGCTTTTCCAGTTCCCACTGCTTGACCACAAGAATCTTTGCTGAGATGGTCTGTGGTCCTGCCTAGTCTAAGAGCTGCAAACCAACAGCATGGAAGCTCCATCTGGCAGGCAGATGTGCTTTGTTTGGCTACTCTATGTTTTAAAAGCATTTCAGCCAACTTTTAAAAGTCAAGAGAGTTCACACACACACACACACACACACACACACACACACACACACAAAACATTCTGAGTTCTGGCTTCTTTGGAAAATAAGAAGATCTAGCAGTGATTAGTTGCATTTCTACATGGCAACAACCGCAGGAGCTAAGAAGGGCTGCTATTTACCTCTCCTCTTTGCCTCAAGCCCATCTTACCTCATTATCCACCCAACACAGAGGCAGAGAGCCAGTTGACATTGTTATAATAGTTGCAAGACTTTTTTGTTTTTGACACCAGGCCCTTATCAACTATTTGTGTCACCCACCTTAGTTACAGTAGAATTTAAAATCCTCATGCAGCTGTATCATCAGCCACTCCCTGTTCTGTCTCGCCAGGGCCACCCAGTAAGCTGGGTGCTCTGGACTGAATGTTTATGTCTCTTCAGACTTCATACATTGGACACCTAATTGTGAATGTGATGGTGTTGAGAGGTAGGGGCCCTGGAAGAGAGCGAGACCTCATGATGGGATTGGTATCCATATAAGAGTAAGAAGAGACATGCGAGAACTGCTGATTCCATTTTCTGACATTGGAAGACAAAAAAAAAAAAAAAAAAGGCTGTTGAAAGCCAGGAAGCGAGCCCTCACCAAACACGGGATCTACTGGTACCCTGACTTAGACTGGCCTAGCCTCCAGCACCAGGAGGAGTAAGTGTGTGCCATTTGAGCACCCCGAGTCTATGGTAATTTTCTTTGGCAGCTCTTCTATAGACTACTCTTGACATATGGGAGTGGACTCCCAAATTCCTACTTGGATGGAGAAAAGGAAGAAGAAATATTATGAGAGGGAGTTTAGGTTAATACCTCAAAACGGTAAGCCACCAGAGCAACTTTGTTTCTGGGTGTCTAACTATAAGACCTATCTTTTGAGCCAAATAACTTGTCAGTTGTCAAAAATACATTCCATCTTTAATTTACAGTCAAAATATAAATAGTTCCTGGTACTTATAGTAGTAACTTTGCTAGGCTGTTAATGCTGGAAGAGTGTGTCGTTTGTAACTAAATACCAGTATCCTACTCAAATGGAAAAGGGGTTCTCTAACTCATATCTCGATCAGGAGCTAGTTCACCCTATCAAAATAAGCCAAGTCACTGTGTAACTCTGCTTTCTCAGCAAGCACGTGGGAGGGCAGACCCAGTAGGCAGGCATGACTGTGAGGAGGTCAAGGTAAGGCAGGGTAAGGCCAGGCTCATGGACACTCAGGCCACTGGACCTCAGAAAGCCAATGAGAGACTTTCCACTTGAAGTTCATAACAAAAGAGCATGCTGCCTGTCAGCATTCAGCCGAAACACTGGAGGGGAATCGTAGACTCCATCATCTGCACTTGGAGGGTACTTTGCGTATCTACAGATGGGAAGGCTGAAGGATCGATGAAAACAATCACAAAGGCCCAGAAACAAGCTGCATCATGGTTCAGAATGCCATCCAGAACTGGAAAAGAAAAGCATCTACTGGGCTGGAAACAGTGTCAAGCAAGAATTCCAGGTGCCTGGAGACAGTCAGCCTTTGGAAGGCTTACTGCCAAATCCTGGGGTAATATGGCACCAGAAGTTATGTGAAACTCATTAAGCCATGTCAATGGCTCCCCGTCCAGGGCTCAGCTTCAGTGATTCTGCCTGAGTCCTCTGATAAATTTTACTAATAAAAATAAATAAGTAAATGATAAAATCTCTCAGCTACTTGGAGTGGGATTTCTAATCTGCCTATGGCAGTTGATATTCTAACTCTCCTTTGAATCTTTCCCTCACTGAGTTCAGCTCTGGTGGGCATGCCACCGTATTATATACACCAGAGACCAGAGCACCAACCTTCATTAAACTCTTCATCAAATCACTTCTCTTTAACTTTGTTTTTTGTTTTGTTTTGTTTTTTTGTTTTTTACTAATGAAACCTGAGCGATAGCTAGAAGTTACTCAGAAATTAACATTCAGTGACGAGGCTCTAGCTGATTAACAAACACCATTATTCTTGTTTAAATATAATTGACACAGAAACAAACAAAGAAGACAGAATAAATTACAGTTCCTGGGAGAGAAAATAAATTGTGTTGAAGATAAAATTGTGGGAAACTAATGGTGATAAAAAGCCATTACAAGTCTTCAGGACTGATATCTCCAGGGGAAATGGCAAAGTTAGCAAATTTGTGGATGTTAAAGCACTGCAGTAATTCTGTTCTGGCTGATAATGATCTAGGAGCAATGAAATTATGAAGCAATATCAATCAATCAACCAATAGATCAATATTACCTTATGAGTCACCTTATGACTAAGTCACTTTGACAATATACAATATTCAATTTAAGATAAGCAACTGAGTTTCATAGCAAATCTTTTACCCCCGTGATTAGACTCTAGGTCTTCACCACAGTCCATTAGTTTCCAAGCAGCTTTTTCACGTGATTAATTCCAGAATTGCAGGGACTCTCTGTACTGCCACTTTCCTATTGAAGCTAGAGACTCCACGTATCTACACCCCAGGACTATCATATCTGTAGACTACACAGGTGGGTGATAGGGTAGATTGTACAAATGCACAAAAACCCAGAAGCATCTCCAGTCTGGGACCTAATCAAAACTGTGACCTTTTTCAAGTAACCTGATCTATGGATTAAGGGTATATTCTAAAACATAGCAAAAAATTGCCTCAAAAAACCAAATAGGCCCCAACAAACACCATACTTTTTTTTTTTTTTTGTATAGGTCAAGATTCAAGATGGAAAACTGTTCTTTATGGTAGAGGATGATTTCCTGGCATGTGCCACATTTGTGGATTACATACACACACACACACACACACACACACACACACACACACACACACACACAATGTTGCAGGACCTCTGGCATACATGCTATGACTAAAGTATGTAGGGTAACTTCTACTTACTAACTACCAAATCCAGTTAGCATGATTATATCCAAATAGTGGACCGACAGGATGCCTCAGGCAAAAAAAATCAATCAAGATTCCTCCAAACTATATTATGACTCAGAGAGGAGTTAGCACAAAAACCCAGAATCAAATCACTGAATACATGCTGCCTTATTATGTAAAATGCACCCCGTTCCTGTGAGCTTCCCTAATCAAAAAATGAAGAAGAATACAGCACCAAACAGTAGCCAGGGGCCATGTCGATCTGCTCCAGCAAGAATGCCAGATCTGGCCAAGCAGCTGTAATTGGGCTAACATCTGGTCTATCCCTCTTATAACAACCCTTTTTATGACAGGTCAAGAAATGAATGCGAAGGTTTTATCCACAGCTATCTATCCCAATATAAGAAATGCTACAACTAGGGAAATAACCACAGGTGGACTCTATCATCTCCTTGAATTCCCAGGGACAGGAACACAGGAACTTGGGTCCACCCTCAATTCACTGCCAGACAGATGTAACCCCTGGTTCCAACCAGAGGACCACGATGGTAGTGTTAGCCCAATTCCCAAACCGAAATTCTTGAAATATAGGCTGTTGTCTCTGGACTGTGCCATGACCCTGTAAAAACCATGGATACTTGCACAGCTGTGTGAGCAAAGCAAATGCTTGTATTTCAGTGACTTCTTTCAAGTCAGTATATTCCATGAGTTTATTTGATCCATTTCTGTGGTAACACCAAAATGCCTTGATGGCTATAGCTTCATTAATATTTTATTATCTGTTAGAGCAGTTTTTTGTTGTTGTTGTTGTTGTTTTTTTTTTTTTTGCGGTACTGGGGATTGAACTCAGAGGCATTCTACCTCCGAGCTATACTCCCAGCCCTATTTTTTTTTTTTTTTTATTCTTTATTTTGAAACCGAGTCTCACTAAGTTGCAGAGTGCCTCACTAGGTAGCTGAGGCTGGCCGCGAACCTGGATCCTCCTGTCTCAGCCTCCTGAATGCTGGGATTACAAGCGTGCGCCACCACGCCCGGCTTTGTTAGAGCAGTTTTCTTCATTGAAAATGCCTTGAATATTCTTGACCCTTTGTTCTCTCATTTAACTTTCAAAATCCATTTCTATGAAAACCCATACTGAAATCTGGAATGGGCTTGGCTTCTGGAAAGCCATTGTTTGTGCACAGAACAGCAGCTTAAGATTATTAGTAGCTACACAATAGAGTGTCATAGAAGTGAGAACTGAATGAAAATTGAAGATGGAATTTAAGAACACATTTCTGACAGCTGAATTTTGTCCCTATTAATTTTTACTGTTTTACAATAACTGTAAATGCATAATAACTATAAACACATGTTTACAATAACTGTAAATGCATGTTTACAGATCTTTTTAGAAGACAGATTGTAAAAGGAGCAAATGAGAATATAGCTTGAAGACAAAGCTTAATCATTGCAGGATTATATTGGTTTTCTTTGCTATTGAGCAAGGGCACTTTTGAAGGTGATAATAGATTAAAGGAAAGAAATAAACAGTAAAAAGGAAGTAAAGAGTGAGAAAGAACATGTTGAGGTCACTCCCCAGTGAATACAGGATGAAATAAGAAAGAACACTCTGTGTGTGTGTGTGTGTGTGTGTGTGTGTGTGTGTGTGTGTGTTACATTTAAAAATAAGAGTTTAAGGAATTCACAATTATTTTTTTTTGGTACTGGGGATTGAACCCAGGGGCATTCTACCTCCAAGATATACCCCCCAGCCCTAGTTTTTTATTCTTTATTTTGTAACAGGATCTCACTAAGTTGTAGAGGGCCTCACTAAGTAGCTGAAGCTGGCTGTGAACCTGCAGTCCTCCTGTCTCAGCCTCCCAAGTACTAGGATTACAGGAGTGTGCCACCACACCTGGCAGGAGTTCACAATATTAAAGAAAAACCTCCGATAAAAAACAGTCGTGCAAGTACCTTTATATGTAATGCTCTAGTAGAGTGGAGGAAAATCATTTCATTTGAGGATATTAAGAAACTATAAGAACAAAGAATTATTTCAGCCAACATGACCCATGTTAATGGGATTTTCTTAAAAGGGACATGCTATATGACTTAAAAATTAGCCGACTTGACTCTAGGGCATGTCCTGTGTTAATATTCCAGCCAGTTTCATGATTTTTTACATAATTCCATAAAAATTGAAATAAATATTAAAATATGTAGGAGGGAAATTTTTCCACATCATAACTCCAACAGAAAATTTTCATAATTAGACTTTGGGGGTTGTTTAAGAAAAAAAATAAGAAGAACTGAACAAACACAATATTTCACCATTGAGTTATCCCTTCTTCATATGCACACATTTTTCTTGAAAATTTAAAATAATGAAAGCAAGTCCCGTGATGAAATGATGTAATAAAATTCAACAAGGAAAACATATCACAAAATTAAATGATGCTTTTCAAACCTTTTCTGGAAGAACTTTCAATTTCACAACAAAGCATAATCTTAAGAATTCAGCAATTCACAACCACTTGTTTTTAAGCTGGTTCGTGCTTCAATTTTTATTTGTTATATCTGAGAAAGACTGTGTCTGTAATTCCACAGCTTATGCATTATTTTAACAGGGGAAAATAAAATTATTAAGTTAAAATTATAGGAGTATTTTTTCTCTTTCATTGTTCAAAAAATTATCAGTGAAAATGGCTTATTACTAATTTCAATAGTCAAACTTGGCTGTACTGAAATGATCCTTCATGTTATCTCTTCAGTCATCTTTGTTTCTGAATGACTACAAATGGTTCTTGCTTTAGTTTTGCTTTATTTTGTTTGGGTAGTTTTACTCTCCATTTACACACACTTTTGCACGCACACACACACACACATACATTTTAATAATATTGTGGCTCTTGAAACTGTCTAAATAATTCATAAACAACTTTTAAACAGAGCTAGTGATGAGACTAAGTCCATGACAAATGAAAATTATTTTTCGTTAATTCTTCAGCAGCCCACAAAGAAATTGTGGTCCCAACACTAATTAGAGCACTGATGACTTGAGGGAGTATCATGCGGCACACAGGCAGCTTCTTGCTTACTCTGTCACATCCAATTCAGTGGTTGGCCATATGTCATAACTGTGTGAAAAAAGGAATAAAATCGTATTCCTAGATTTTATGACTTACTGTGTAAATGGGGAGTTTGAGACCCAGTTACTTGTCATTAGTAAGCCTGATGTCACTCAGTAACCAAGTTTCAGAACTGAAAATCGTGTTACTAGCTCCAGGCCCTCACATTGCCACACTCTAATGAAGGTGTTGTATTCATATTTATTAAAACAGAACCATACAGCTAATAAGTACAGAGGTAGGCTGGAGAGCAGAAATAATTTAATGTCTAAAGCAAAATGTGATAACTATGGCTGATAATAATTAATTGAATATTTAAAAATAGATAGTAGAGACAATTTTGAAGGCTCCCAATACAATGCAAGGGCAAATGTTTGAGGTGATCAATTATCCAGATCTAGTTACATTGTTATATGTATTGTGTACATGTATTGAAATATCACATATATTCCATAAATGTGCATAATCTTATAGGTCAGTTAAAAATAAAAAAAGCAAAAATAAGACAAGTAAAAGATTTGCCCTCTACAAAATATTCAGTTATTAGTACTAATAAACATATCAAACTGTAAATTTTTTAAAAGCAGAGCCAGCCGAGCGTGGTGGCACACACTTAAATAAAATATACCCTTGCATTTATTCATAAAAAGAAATGCTGACATTTGTCTGCCGGTTGATATTTAAAGGATATAAAAATAGAGACGTATTTCTATTATCCCCTGAACCCATTAAGTCCCAAGTTTCAAATTTTGTGAATATTTTAACAAAATCGACCCAGGTACATTAAAAGAGGTTGGGAACCAAGCCGGGCGTGGTGGTGCACGCTTGTAATACCAGTACTTAGGAGGCTGAGACCAGAGGATCCAGGTTCACGGCCAGCCTCAGCTACTTAGTGAGGCCCTCGGCAACTTAGTGAGACCCTGTTTCAAAATAAAGAATAAAAAATAGGACTGGGGGTATAGCTCGGAGGTAGAATGCCCCTGAGTTCAATCCCCAGTACCAGAAAGAAAGGAAGGAAGGAAGGTAGAGGAAGGTAGAGAAAGGAAGGAAGGAAGGAAGGAAGGAAGGAAGGAAGGAAGGAAGGAAGGAAGGAAGGAAGGAAAGAAGGGAGGGAGGGAGGGAGGGAGAGAGGGAGGGAGGAAGGCAAGCAGAACCATACATAGGAACGTTGGTGTGAGGGCCAATGGTAATCTGAGGGCCTTTTTCTCCCCAGCAGAATGGCCACAAATTATTAAAATTATTTTAAGTCTCTGAAAATTGTCCCAAGGGAATAGAGCCAGTGGATGAATGTTTATTCAATAAAACAGATAACAAATACCAATAATCTAAATGTGTACCTTAGGATACCAGAATAGTAAATAGAAGAAAGAAAATTTTAAAAAAGAATGAAAATTAATGGCAGAGAGAAAAGAAAAAAATCAATGGAACAAATGTTGGTTCTTTGAAATTATTAACAAAATTAACAAATCAGCTACACTGACTAGTAAAAATTAAAAAGTCTCAATAAAAAAAGAGAAAACCTTAGTATTGGCTTTGCCAAAATAAAAGTGTTTACAGAGATAAATTATTGTATATAAATAAATTGGATAACTTAAATACAATGGATAAATTCCTAGAAAAATATAAGCCACCAAAGTTGACAAATGAAGAAATAAGTAATGTAAATGAACAAATAAAGTGAATAAATTAATTATTTAAATTTTTCCAATTAAAAAAAAAAGAGGAGAGTCAGGCGTGGTGGCACATACTTGTAATCCCAGTACTTGGGAGGCTGAGACTGGAGGATCCGGGTTCGCGGCCAGCCTCAGCTACTTAGTGAGGCCTTCGGCAACTTAGTGAGACCCTGTTTCAAAATAAAGAATAAAAAATAGGACTGGGGGTGTAGCTCAGAGGTAGAACACCCCTGGGTTCAATCCCTAGTGCCAAAAAATAAAAATAAAAATAAAAAAGAGCCCAGGACCATATGGCTTCACAGGTAAATTCTATATACTAAGGAGGCATAACCACCAATTCTTCAAAAACTCTTTCAAAAAGTAGAAAAGGGAAGAATAATTCTTAGCTTATTTTATGAGACCAGTGATACCCTAGTATGTATATATATATATATATATATGTATATATATATATATGCAAATGAAAAATCAGAAGAGCTCTAACATAGAATGTTACTAGGCCTGAATGGAAATCCTGAGCACATGGTCTACTTATTTTATGAATTAAATTGCCTACACAATTACTGTTTAGTGATTCCCTAATATTTGTAGTAAATATATTACTATGAGATCTTAAAAATCAATAATCCCACATATTAGTTCTTCAAAAGAAGTATGCAGTATATTCTCTAGATCTGCTTTAGCTTGGGTCTAGATAATTAACTTATATCTCATGAAATACAGCCTCCAGATGGTAAATTATTTTTGTTTTTGAAATTAATATTTTAATAAATTACTCACCTTGGAGTAATAAGTATAGGCTTTAAGTAGATTTCAAATTTAAAACCTCTCTTCAATTCTCTTACCAGGATTACTAATAGTCCCTAAAGAGCTACTCATTTTCTAATTTGCTCATTTTCATTACTTAATATACTATTGAGGATAGTTTGTCTTTGGCTGTGTCTAGACATACAGATGGTTTTGATAAGTTCATTTGAAAAGAGGCTGAGTGCAAGGAAATGGCCAATTTTTTTAACTAGGCATATTTTCTTCTAAAGAATTCCACAAAATCCTAATAGCTGAGTTATTCACCTTTTAACTGGTTATTTTGGCACCAACCAGCCCAGAAACTTCACATTCTATTATACTGGTCTAATATTGAGGACAGAGAGACCTGGTAGAGATTTTCCCTTTTGAGGGGTGGAGAGAGATTAGCTTTAAGGAACCAGCAGGTGAAACATTGCCAAACAAATATGTCCATCATTTTCACAAGCAGAATCATATCCAAAATTTAAGCAGCATTTTATTCCTAAGGGAAATGGATATTGCTGGAGAGGCCACCTAGGTATTATTCTTTGAACTACATACTAGAAAAATCCTTGAAACAAGACAAATGGTAGACATGATAATCAAAGGTGAAATTTTCTCATGTGGCAGAAAGAGAGGTTTTATCTGCTGCTGTCACAAGATAAAAGTTAGAAAATCACCAAATTCACTGCCCATCTACCAGCCGACCCAGGCCCAATTGATTGTCACTTGTTTGCTTTATCAGATCAATCCCTGGACTCTAACCTGAGGAAGGGTTGTGTTTTGCTCACGATGATCCCAGAACACAATCACAGTTGTTCCTGTATTCGTTCATTTATTCAGCAAATGCAGGGATAAATACTTTTTGAACATCGACCATATGGCAGTTCAAAATTAAGTGAACAAAATATAGAAACTTTATATAATTCTCAGAGTAATTCTACGACATAAGAAAGGGAGGTCTGATGAAGTTATATAATTTGCCCAAAGCCCTACGCTCTCCTTGGCAACAGAGGCAGAATGGGAGCATTTCCCTCTTATTTTAAGGACATTTGTTTTCTACTTTGCTGACATTTCTTCAAAGACATCCTTTTATTTTAATTTCAAAATATGTGATACATTTAGAAAAGAATAAAAATAGCTCATCTTTCAACAATCAGATTTGAGAAGTTAACAATTTGCCACATTTGCTTCAGATCTTTTTGTAAAAAAAAAATAAATTATGTGTTCAAAATCCAGCTATAATAACTCTAATTTCATTCTTTCCCTTTTTATTTCCTAGAAGTGTCCGTAACTCTGAAGATGCTTTATGTCATTCATGTGGGCATTCCAGTAGTCAGTGCCTAGATATTTCACATATTCAGTAACAATATTGTCTTTGGTGCTTAAATTTACAATAATGGTATGTTACAAACCTGCAACTTCTTATTCCATTTGACTTATCTGTCATACATCCATTCAACTTAGCTCTAATATTTTAGATGCTGGATTTAAAAAGACAGCAAGATATTTTTAAATATATGTATTTATCAGTGTTCACAGCATAATAAAAGCATATTTGTTGCTTAGTAACAAAAATAAATGCAGGTTCCCCAGTTACTAGTACCTGGAGAAAATTTTCTATAGCTAATTATAAAACAACTGCATGCCATGGGATAAATTGTACAATTGAATATCTCCATAAATACCACTGAATTATGACCTTGATTATTTTTTTTGTGTGTGAAGTCAGTGTTGCACATGTGTTGGTATAATTTGAACCAAGAAAAAGTAAGGGTTATTTAGAGGAATAGGACAATTGTTTCTAACAATGAAGTTTATGTTCAAAAGGAAGAACATGTGTCATTCCTCTTAGTCCACTTTCTAAAGAACTATTCCTTGACACACTGTAACTGAGAGGGTGGGTGTGAAATTTGGAGGATATAATGGATATTTTGGTAAATAATGCTGGTCCTTCTTATACTCCTGTTTTAAAAGATAAAACTATACACTGAACACCTTTCTCACTTTCTGTATATGGAGTAACATATACACACAATTCTATATATCAGATAAGTTATCTTCAGAAATCAGTGTTGACTATTTTTGTATTGGTGCACTGTAGTCATACATCTTGATGAAGTCTAGGGTGACAGAGGTATACGCACTTGTAAGGTAAATGGCCATACCTTCCTCTCTGGGATAAGCTTCTGCCTTAAAAAGTGAAAATTCTCTCTCTCTCTCTCTCTCTCTCTCTCTCTCTCTCTCTCTCTCTCTCTAATTCTCCATTTATGTCTGCACCTAAGCCAGTGAAATATAATTAGCTATGACCCATTATAGCAACACAGTCTAATGAACACAAACTAACTTATAGCAACCCAGGGGAAGAATTGGTTAAGGTGGGAACTGTCAATTGTTTGTGTTTTAGACAAGTATTCTGATATCCATTTCATAAATAAATAAATACATAAATACATAAATAAACCAAAGCTTAAAAATATTAACTGATAACCTAGAAGTCTTTTTTATTCCAAATCCCAGAATTTTACCACTACCGTGGTTCAGTAGGTGAATGATCTCTCTGGGCCCATTTTGTTGCTCTCAAGTTTCGCTTTTGCTTGGTTCCTCTGGGAATTCGGAGCCAAAAACGGAGGGCTTCCTACCAGGCATTTCCACTCTTGCCCCATCTTGGTCTGTGGCAAACTCAGGACCAAGATTTCTCTGACTACTCATCAGAATCTACTGTCCATGTTCCCTGCCCAAAGAACACTGAGGCCAGCAAGACACGGCAAGCCCAAACACACAAACAAAGGCATAATGCGTCAGCCATCTTAAAGACAGGTCATATAGCTAGGGAAACACTGACTTGACATTCAGACATGGTAAAGTGGTGGGTGACAGGACAGTGAGGTGATCCGAGTCACCTATAAGTCTCACTAGGCAGGCAGCGCTCTGTGCCTCTCCTCCCATATGCTGAATATTAATGACTATCCCATCCTCATTAAGTCACTGTACACTGATACATTTAACTTTAATATTATGATAATTCATATGAAGTCACATGGTAAAAATTAGTTTTAATTAAATGATTTACATATACTTTCCAGGAGAAAAAGAAATTCATGCAATATTTAAATATACAAGTAAAATAATTACAAGGCACTATCAAATATTTAGATCTTATTTGATGGTAAACTCAAAGCAATGAATTTTGCATATTGAGTAGATTTTTCTAATGTGATTTAAAAACTAAGTTTAAGTCATAAAAGTCACTTTAATATGTTTTTGTTACAGCAGAATTAACATCATGAAAAAGTTCATCAGACAGTTATTAATGTCCAGTATTAAAGTTACTCCAATTTCAATAACTATATAATAGTTCATGATTGATATTAATTCATGTTTACATATTTATCATTGCCAAGTTTTTGTTTTAATGTCATTTCATATTGAGTTGATGTCGTCCAATGTGCTGTAAAAGTTGCAGGTGACTATGAAAGGAAGAATCTTCTGCAGTTTGCATCACCACCATTAGGTGGCAATAGTTGTACCTCTGTAATTCACAGAGGAAGTTTACTTTAATATTTTTATTTCTGTACTGTAGAAAGGATATGCATCAGTTAACCTCAAAAGTCTTTTTGTCAGAGGGAGCAGAGATGGGCACCTGTAGTTCCAGCCACTTGGGAGGCTGAAGCAGATCACTTGAGTGCAGGAGTGTAAGTCCAGCCTGAGCAACAGGAGACCCCATCTCAAAAGCAAAACAACAACAAAAAGTTCTTTTGTTTTAACAGCAACCCACAAAAAAGAAACAAAGATCTTAAATAATTGTTCCAAAATAAAACTGACTGCAAATACTATTACACTCGATCCTCTCTACTTATATCATACAAAAATAAAAATAAAAAACAGATATATGCACAAAGATATAATTTTTTTTTCTGGATTTCCTGTTTGCAAAATTCTGGTGAATTCTTTGAGTTAAATATATCTCAATCCCCTGATGTCACCCTCTGTCTCTGGTCTTCACTATCCCTATTGTTTAATCTGTTCATTTGTTGGTGTGTTTAGTTCCCCTCTTCGATCATGCACAGAGCACATTCTGCAGGCAACTGGGTAACCCAAGGACAAACCCCACATAATAACACTCCAAGTTTACAATCCAAGGCTTACTAGTTTTTAATTCTGTAGCAGCAAATGCTATTTTTTCACTAAATGGGCTATTTTTCCTCAAACCAAACACACAGTTTCTTACCTTTTATATAGTAACTGCTAAACTAATAATAAAGTAACTCAATAAAAATATTTGGTGTTTTATTATAGTTTCAAACTTATATAATTATAGTCTTATATAATTATTATTTTAGATTCACTGTGGGTATGTAAAAAATCCATGAATGCATATTATATTTAATATGGAATGGCATGGCTAATATTACTAATTGGTATTACTAATAATACCAATAACACAGGTGTGCTCTTTTTTTGATGTAAGGAATATTTATGTTTCAGTCTTGGGCAGAAAGTTGAGCTATTATTCTGAAAGGTGGAGTCCATATCTATCTCTCAACATTATGTCCTCCAAGGTTAGAAAAGTACCTGGCACACAGTAGATCCTCAATGAATGCTTGTGGGCAAGTTGTATAGGACTGTCTGGGGTTCCTTATTTCAATAACAATGTAGAATTTCAAGAATATTCTCTAAACTCAAGTGGAACTGAATTTGAAACCTCAGCTTTGAGAACTATTCACCATGGATATTGAGTAATAGATTGACATTTATTAATTTCTTTCACATTTAGTATGTATCCATTATTAGCATTGAGTTTTAATTTCCCCATAGAAAAGATTAGCGGAAATAATGCATGTAGAGCACCTAATATACTGGACACTCAACTGGTAACTATTATTCACTTACAAGTATTACAATTTTTTAACCTGAATGCTGAAAAAAAGAATTTATGCAGACAAACAGCTATCCCCCCAAATGAGCATCATCCTGGCAACATTATCTTCTCTCCCATGCCATTTCAGAGCATCCTTCATTTCTGATTCGGCTAATTCAAGTTTCAGGCCAGGTTATAATTGTGAGCAACAACAGCTGGACACTCAGAATATGAAATGATACTTTATTTCAGAGCATCCTCTGATACATACAAATAGCCCCCATCTTGCTAACATCTTTGTAATAACCAGTAAACAGCAGGCAGGGTTCTAAAATGGCCAAAGATCCCCACCCCTGGCCTGGCGCCCTGCACAATCCCCACTCTTTCAATGTGGGTGGCACCTTTGAATAGAAGGGCAGACATCTTTTGTTGAGATTAAGTTGCATAAGTTTTAACTTCAGTTATAGCTGTTGCGACAGATGGGAGAGAGAAATTCCAAGCAGTGGCAGATGCTCTCCTAGGGGCCTCGAAGAAACAAACTTTCATCTCCTAGGGAGGCTTATGGTAGGGAATATGGCCCCCAGGGGCTGAGGGCCTAGGTCCTCAACCATGAGGAATGGAACTCTGCCGATGACCGGTGAGCGTCACAGAGGACCCCTCTGAGCCTCAGATGGGACAGCAGCTCCAGCAGGCAGGGCGGTTTAAACGTGCTGAACCCTTAAACACAAGAGCCTGTGAACCATGCAGACCTGCAATCCTGCAGCATGGAAGTTTCAAGATCATTAATCGGTGTTGCTTTAGTCACTGAGCTTGCAAGAATTTGTTACACAGCCATAGTAAATTAACACAGGTATCTACAGAATTCTAGATTATTAAAACATCTACCTAGATATTCAATAAAGGAAGTACCCAAGATATCACCTGGGGCAAGGTTAATATCATTAACTTGTACAAAACAAAAAAGCAATCTTTAGGCAAAGCCAAGTAGTAAACCATCAACAGCAAAACTTCTAGAATTAAAATTATTCCTTGAGTCTCCAGTCTCCAACTCTGATGAATGATGGAAGAAAGTCAAAGTTTACTCTTCACCAAGCAGAGGATATTCATGTGGATAAAAGTCACCCAGCTTCCCTGGTTCAAAAGGTCACTTTGAAGCTAAACATTCTGTCATAAAGCAGCTTCACATGTAAACTAGTTTTCTGAGAAGAAATTAGGGTCATCAGTGAAGTCTGGTATTTTGCTCAGCTTGTCAATCATACTTCCATTCCAAAAGAATAGAATTCTCTGAGCTAGTTGTGGTGGCACCACGCCTATAATCCCAGTACTTGGGAGGCTGAGGCAGGAGGATAGCAGGTTCAAGGACAGCCTTAACAACTTAGCAAGAACCTCAATAACTTAGCAAGACCTGATTCAAAACAAAAACTAAGATCACAGGTTCACGGACAGCTTTGGCAACTTAGCAAAACCCTGTTTCAAATTTTAAAAATTTTAAAAGGGGGCTGGCAGTGTAGCTCAGAGGTAGAATACCCCTGACTTCAATCCCCAGTAGCATATATAAATAAATAAAAACAAACAAATAAATAAATAAATAAAGCTGGGGGTGTAGCTCAGAGGCAGAATATCCCTGGGTTTGATCCTCATATTAAAAAAAAAAAAAAGAATAGAATTCTTTAGAAGTCAAACCTTTTCTCAGTTTGTACTATTAACAAGGTGTATGTTTTACCTTCTTGTCTATAGAATATATTTCCTGATGCTTCTATAAAATATTT